>JARQOD010002789.1:0-73104 GCA_033576555.1 Oophaga sylvatica | reverse complement strand
CCTGTAACATCACACATCTGACACCACGTGCATCGCTGCCGTCCTGTAACATCACATCTGACACCACGCGCATCGCTGCCGTCCTGTAACATCACACATCTGACATCACGCGCATCGCTCCCATCCTGTAACATCACACATCTGACACCACGTGCATCGCTGCCGTCCTGTAACATCACATCTGACACCACGCGCATCGCTGCCGTCCTGTAACATCACACATCTGACACCACGCGCATCGCTGCCTCCTGTAACATCAACATCTGACACCACGCGCATCGCTGCCGCCCTGTAACATCACATCTGACATCACGGCATCGCTGCCGTCCTGTAACTCAATCACACATGCGATCTGTCCTTAACATCACTCTGACCCCCGCGCATCGCTGCCGTCCTGTAACATCACAATCTGACACCACGCGCATCGCTGCCGTCCTGTAACATCACATCTGACATCACGCGCATCGCTGCCGTCCTGTAACATCACACATCTGACACCACGCGCATCGCTGCCGCCTGTAACATCCACATCTGACACCACGCGCATCGCTGCCGTCCTGTAACATCACACATCTGACACCACGTGCATCGCTGCAGTCCTGTAACATCACACATCTGACACCACTGCATCGCTGCAGTCCTGTAACATCACACATCTGACATCACGCGCATCGCTGCCGTCCTGTAACATCACACATCTGACACACGTGATCATCGCTGCCGTCCTGTAACATCACAATCTGACACCACGTGCATCGCTGCCGTCCTGTAACATCACATCTGACACCACGCGCATCACTGCCGTCCTGTAACATCACATCTGACACCAAGCGCATTGCTGCAGTCCTGTAACATCACACATCTGACCCCACCGGCCATCGCTGCGTCCTGTAACATCACATCTGACACCACGCGCATCGCTGCCGTCCTGTAACATCACACACGTGACACCGCGCGCATCGCTGCCGTCCTGTAAACATCACACATCTGACACCACGCTGCATCGCTGCCGTCCTGTAACATCACATCTGCACATCACGCGCGCAATATCGCACGCATGCCGTCCTGTAACATCACACATCTGACACCACGCGCATCCGATGCCGCCTGTAACATCACAATCTGACACCACGCGCATCGCTGCCGTCCTGTAACATCACATCTGACACCGCGCGCATCGCTGCCGTCCTGTAACATCACACATCTGACACCATCGCGCATCGCTGCCGTCCTGTAACATCACATCTGACACCACGCGCATCGCTGCCGTCCTGTAAATCACACATCTGACACCACGCGCATCGCTGCCGTCCCGTAACAAACACATCTGACACCACGCGCATCGCTGCCGTCCTGTAACATCACACATCTGACACCACGTGCATGCTGCGTCCTGTAACATCACACATCTGACACCAGCGCATTGCTGCGTCCTGTAACATCACACATCTGACATCACGCGCATCGCTGCCGTCCTGTAACATCAACATCTGACACCACGTGCATCGCTGCCGTCCTGTAACATCACATCTGACACCACGCGCACGCTGCCGTCCTGTAACATCACACATCTGACACCACGCGCATCGCTGCCGTCCTGTAACATCACATCTGACACTAGCGCATTGCTGCCGTCCTGTAACATCATCATCTGACACCACGCGCATCCTGCCGCCCTGTAACATCACATCTGACACACGCGCATCGCTGCCGTCCTGTAAGATCACACATCTGACACCACGCGCATCGCTGCCGTCCTGTAACATCACACATCTGACACCACGCGCATGCTGCGGTACTCCTTGAATCCGATCCTGGTTGAACATCACATCTGACACCACGCGCATCGACTGCCGTCCTGTAACATCACACTCTGACACCACGCGCATCGCTGCCATCCAGTGACATCAACATCTGACACCACGTCGCATCGCTGCCGTCCTGTAACATCACATCTGACACCATGCGCATCGCTGCCATCCTGTAACATCACATCTGACACCACGCGCATCGCTGCCGTCCTGTAACATCACATCTGACACCACGCGCATCGCTGCCGTCCGTAACACACATCTGACACCACGCGCATCGCTGCCATCCTGTAACATCACACATCTGACACCAAGCGCATTGCTGCCAGTACTGTAACATCACACATCTGACACCAGCGCATTGCTGCCGTCCTGTAACATCACACATCTGACACCACAGCATCGCTGCCGCCCTGTAACATCACATCTGACACCACGCGCATCGCTGCCGTCCTGTAACATCACATCTGACACCACGCGCATTGCTGCCGTCCTGTAACATCACATCTGACACCACGGCATCGCTGCCGTCCTGTAACATCACATCTGACACAAGCGCATTGCTGCCGTCCTGTAACATCACAATCTGACACCACGCGCATCGCTGCCGTCCTGTAACATCACATCTGACATCACAGCATCGCTGCCGTCCTGTAAACATCACATCTGACACCACGCGCATCGCTGCCGTCCTGTAACATCACACATCTGACACCACGCGCATTGCTGCCGTCCTGTAACATCACATCTGACACCACGCGCATCGCTGCCGCCCTGTAACATCACACTCTGACATCACGGCATCGCTGCCGATCCTGTAACATCACACATCTGACACCAAGCGGCATCGCTGCCGTCCTGTAACACACATCTGACACCACGCGCATCGCTGCCATCCTGTAACATCACATCTGACACCATGCGCATCGCTGCCGTCCTGTAACATCACATCTGACACCAGCGCATCGCTGCCGTACTGTAACACACAATCTGACACCACGCGCATCGCTGCCATCCAGTGACATCACACATCTGACACCAGCGCATCGCTGCAGTACTGTAACATCACATCATCTGACACCACGCGCATCGCTGCCGTCCTGTAACATCACATCTGACACCACGTGCATCGCTGCCATCTGTGACATCACATCTGACACCACGCGCATCGCTGCCGTCCTGTAACATCACACATCTGACACCACGGCATCGCTGCCGTCCTGTAACATCACATCTGACACCACGGCATCGCTGCCGTCCTGTAACATCACATCTGACACCAAGCGCATTCGCTGCCGTCCTGTAACATCACAATCTGACACCACGCGCATCGCTGCCGTCCTGTAACATCACATCTGACACCACTGCCATCGCTGCCGCCTGTAACATCACATCTGACACCACGCGCATCGCTGCCGTCCTGTAACATCAATCTGACACCACGGGCATCGCTGCCGTCCTGTAACATCACATCTGACACCACGCGCATCGCTGCCGTCCTGTAACATCACATCTGACACCACGCGCATCGCTGCCGTCCTGTAACATCACACATCTGACACCACGCGCATCGCTGCCGTCCTGTAACATCACACAGTGACACCGACGCGCATCGCTGCCGTCCTGTAACATACACATCTGACATCACGTGCATCGCTGCCGTCCTGTAACATCACATCTGACACCACGCGCATCGCTGCCGTCCTGTAACATCACACATTGACACCACGTGCATCGCTGCCGTCCTGTAACATCACACATCTGACACCACGTGCATCGCTGCCGTCCTGTAACATCACACATCTGACACCACGTGCATCGCTGCAGTCCTGTAACATCACACATCTGACACCACGTGCATCGCTGCCGTCTGTAACATCACATCTGACACCACGTGCATCGCTGCAGTCCTGTAACATCACACATCTGACACCACGTGCATCGCTGCCGTCCTGTAACATCACACATCTGACACCACGCGCATCGCTGCCGTCCTGTAACATCACATCTGACACCACGCGCATCGCTGCCATCCTGTAACATCACACATCTGACACCACGTGCATCGCTGCCGTCCTGTAACATCACATCTGACACCACGCGCATCGCTGCCGTCCTGTAACATCACATCTGACACACGCGCATCGCTGCCGTCCTGTAACATCACATCTGACACCACGCGCATTGCTGCCGTCCTGTAACATCACATCTGACACCACGTGCATCGCTGCTGTCCTGTAACATCACACATCTGACACCACGCGCATCGCTGCCGTCCTGTAACATCACACTCGTGACACCGCGCGCATCGCTGCCGTCCTGTAACATCACACATCTGACATCACGTGCATCGCTGCCGTCCTGTAACATCACATCTGACACCACGCGCATCGCTGCGTCCTGTAACATCACACATCTGACACCACGTGCATCGCTGCCGTCCTGTAACATCACACATCTGACACCACGTGCATCGCTGCCGTCCTGTAACATCACATCTGACACCACGCGCATCGCTGCCGTGCTGTAACATCACATCTGACACCACGTGCATCGCTGCCGTCCTGTAACATCACATCTGACACCACGCGCATCGCTGCCGTGCTGTAATATCACATCTGACACCACGCGCATCGCTGCCGTCCTGTAACATCACAACTGACACCACGCGCATCGCTGCGCCCTGTAACATCACACATCTGACATCACATGCATCGCTGCCGTCCTGTAACACACATCTGACACCACGCGCATCGCTGCCGTCCTGTAACATCACATCTGACACCACGCGCATCGCTGCCGTCCTGTAACATCACATCTGACACCACGCGCATCGCTGCCGTCCTGTAACATCACATCTGACACCACGTGCATCGCTGCCGTCCTGTAACATCACACATCTGACACCACGCGCATCGCTGCCGTCCTGTAACATCACAATCTGACACCACGTGCATCGCTGCAGTCCTGTAACATCACACATCTGACACCACGTGCATCGCTGCAGTCCTGTAACATCACACATCTGACATCACGCGCATCGCTGCCGTCCTGTAACATCACACATCTGACATCCACGTGCATCGCTGCCGTCCTGTAACATCACATCTGACACCACGTGCATCGCTGCCGTCCTGTAACATACACATCTGACACCACGCGCATCGCTGCCGCCCTGTAACATCACATCTGACACCACGCGCATCGCTGCCGTCCTGTAACATCAACATCTGACACCACGCGCATCGCTGCCGTCCTGTAAACATCACCATCGTGACACCACGCGCATCGCTGCCGTCCTGTAACATCACACATCTGACACCACGTGCATCGCTGCCGTCCTGTAACATCACACATCTGACACCACGCGCATCGCTGCCGTCCTGTAACATCACATCTGACACCACGCGCATCGCTGCCGTCCTGTAACATCACATCTGACACCACGTGCATCGCTGCCGTCCTGTAACATCACACATCTGACACCACGTGCATCGCTGCCGTCCTGTAACATCACATCTGACACCACGCGCATCGCTGCCGTCCTGTAACATCACACATCTGACACCACGCGCATCGCTGCCGTCCTGTAACATCACATCTGACACCACGCGCATTGCCACTGCTCGCTCCTCTGTAACATCACATCTGACACCACGCGCATCGCTGCGTCCTGTAACATCACACATCTGACACCACGCGCATCGCTGCCGTCCTGTAACATCACATCTGACACCACGCGCATCGCTGCCGTCCTGTAACATCACACATCTGACACCACGGCATCGCTGCCGTCCTGTAACATCACACATCTGACACACGCGCATCGCTGCCGTCCTGTAACATCACACATCTGACACCACGCGCATCGCTGCCGTCCTGTAACATCACATCTGACACCACGCGCATCGCTGCCGTCCTGTAACATCACATCTGACACCACGCGCATCGCTGCCGTCCTGTAACATCACATCTGACACCACGCGCATCGCTGCCGTCCTGTAACATCACATCTGACACCACGGCATCGCTCGCCTGTACACATCTACACCAGCGCATGCTGCGTCTGTAAATCAATCTGACACACCATGCTCCTCTGACTCACATCTACACAGGCATCGCTGCCGTCTGTAACTCACATCTGACACCAGCATCGTGCCTCCGTACACACATGACCAGCCATCTGCCTCGTACACACATCTGACACCACGCACGCTCTCCTGTAACTCAATCTGAACCAGCATCCTGCCGCTGAACCACATTGACCAGCATGCTGCCTCGTACATACACTGAACCACGCATCCTGCCGCTGTAACACACATCTGCACACGTGCTCCGTAAACACACTGCACCACCATCGCTGCCTGTAACACACTGACCCACGGCATCCTGCCCTGAACTACATCTGACACACGCATCGCTGCCTCTACACACCATCGCTAACATCACTCTCATCCACTCCATCTGACCCTGGATCCCCACGCGATCATCTGAACCACATGCTGCCGTCCTGTCTCCATGAACACCCATCGCCCCCCGCAACCTCTAAACACATCTGACACCACTGCATCGCTCCGTCCTGTAACATCACATCTGACACACGCGCATCGCTGCCGTCCTGTAACATCACATCACACCAAGCGATCGTGCCGTCCTGTAACATCAATCTCACACCCGCCATGCTGCCGTCGTAACACACACATCTGACACCCCGCATCCTGCCGCCTGTAACATCACACACTGACACCAGGCATCGCTGCGCCTGTAACATCACACATGACACCACGTGCAACGCTGCGTCCTGTAACATCACACCTGACACCACGCATCGCTGCCGTCCTGTAACATCACATCTGACACCACCGCATCGTGCCGTCCTGTAACACAACTGACACCATGCGCATCGCTGCGTCCTGTAACATCACAATCTGACACCACGGCATCGCTGCCTCCTGTAACATCACACCCGTACCCCGTCGAATCCCTCATCAGACATCCATTCTGACACCACTGACATCCTGCGTCCTGTACCATCATCTACACCATGCCATCGCTGCCGTCCTGTAACATCACAATCTGACACCACGCCATCGCTGCCGTCCTTACATCACATCTGACACCACGCGCATCGCTGCCTCCTGTAACACACATCTGACACCACGGCATCGCTGCCTCCTGTAACATCACATTGACACCACGCGCATCGCTGCGTCCCACCACCGCGCCTTGTAACATTCACATCGACACCAATCCGACCATCGCTGCCTGTCTCTGTAACATACACCACCGTGACACCACGCATCGCTGCGTCCTGACATCACACTCGACACACGCATCGCCTCGCCTGTAACATCACATCTGACACCACGCGCATCCTGCCGTCCTGTAACATCACATCTGACACACGCGCATCGCTGCCGTCCTGTAACATCACATCTGATACCACGGCATCCGCTGCCGAAACCTACATCACACCACGACCATGCGCATCGCTCCATCTGACATCAACATGCTGCCCACGATGCATCGCTTACCCGTCCTGTCATCGCACTTTGACACACACTCGGCATCGTGCCGTCTGTAACACATCACATCTGACACCACGTCACGACACGCTGCCCGTCCTGTAACTCAAACTCACCAGCGCATCGCTGTCCGTCCTGTAACACCCACACATCTGACACCGTCGTGCAATCCTGCCGCCCTGTAACATCACATCTGACATCACGTGCACGCTGCCGTCCTTAACATCACACATCTGACACACAGTGCATCGCTGCAGTCCTGTAACATCACACATCTGACACCACCGTGCATCGCTGCCGTCTGTAACATCACATCTGACACCACGTGCATCGCTGCCGTCCTGTACACATCACACACTGACATCGGCACGCTGCCGTCTTAACATCACATCGACACCACGCCATGCACTGCCGCCCTGTAACATCAATCTGACACCACGGCATTGCGCGTCCTGTAACATCACACATCTGACACCCACGCGCATCCTGCCGCCTGTAACATCACATCTGACACCACGCCATCGCTGCCTGTCTTAACATCACACATGACACCACGCATCGCTGCCTGCCCTTAACTCACGACATCTGACATCACGTGCATCGCTGTCGTCCTGTAACATCACACATCTGACACACGCGCATTGCTGCAGTCCTGTAACATAACACATCGACACCACCGCATCGCTGCCGTCCTGTAACATCACAATCTGCACCACGCGCATACGCTGCCGTCCTGTAACATCACATCTGACACCCACTGCCATCGCTGCCATCCTGTAACATCACATCTGACACCACGCCATACGCTGCCCGTCCTGTAACATCACATCTGACACCACGCGCATGCTGCCGCCCGTACATCACATCTGACACCACGCGCATCGCTGCCGTCCTGTAACATCACATCTCACACCACGCGCATCGCTGCCGTCCTGTAACATCACACATCTGACACCACGCGCATCGCTGCCGCCCTGTAACATCACATCTGACACCACGCGCATCGCTGCCGTCCTGTAACATCACACATCTGACACCACGCGCATCGCTGCCGTCCTGTAACATCACACATCTGACACCACGTGCATCGCTGCCGTCCTGTAACATCACATCTGACACCACGCGCATCGCTGCCGTCCTGTAACATCACATCTCACACCACGCGCATCGCTGCCGTCCTGTAACATCACATCTGACACCACGCGCATCGCTGCCGTCCTGTAACATCACATCTGACACCACGCGCATCGCTGCCATCCTGTAACATCACACATCTGACACCACGCGCATCGCTGCCGTCCAGTACCAGCTGGACGTGGGAACGCAGAGTAACGGGAAGCTGGCATGACGCAGGGAGGCAGTGACGACAGGGATAGGGAAGGGGGGGTAAGGTGGGCCGGGGGACGGTACGATTGGGCGATACGGAGAGGACGTGACATAGGTAGAGGTGGGGTCAGAAGGGGACAAAAAGGCACTGAACAAGGAGCGAAGCCTCTCTTTTCAGGACCACCAGGACGGACAACAATGAGACCACCAGCCTTTACAACACAGACAACAAAGGAAGACATCAGAAAGCATGTGTGCTGCTATGTTAGCACAGGTACCTTTTACACTGTATACTGCTGCAGTAACTGATCCTGTATATAGATATATATATATATTATAGACATAGCATCATTATACCCGGGGAGATCTTTGTCCTCAGGGACTTTCATATGCTACCTCTTCATGCAGATCTTCCCCTGTGCGCCTGTAGCACTGCTGCAGACAGTGGTGCAGACACAGCAATATATGCATACACATATATATATATATATATAGATATACACGATGCTGATATATTATGTACTGCGCTACATATAGCACACATTATAGAGAGGACACACGACATATAGCACACACTACGCAGAAAGCGCGCACTGAGGACGTCACAAACCCGGGGCAACATGGGACAGCAAGATATCTCACCTTCGAGGGCAACATTACAGCAAACTCCGGACTACGACTCCCATCATCATCTCACAGAGGAGGAAGACAACAAGAAACATGTGCTGCTCCAGGGAGTATGATATTCTGGGTATATAAGGTCAGGGGGGTGTGAGCACATAGACCCGCCACACCATGTACTGCAGCAGTATCTGATCCTGTATACATATATATAGATGGGATAGATATATGGATTTAGGATCATTCTTTATATCCGGGGAGATTACTATATGTTACCTCCCGCACAGCAGATTTTCTCCTGTGTGCCTGTGGCATGGCGGCAGATGGGGGTACATATATATTAATATATATATAGATATACAATGCTGTTTTATCATGTACTGTATGGCGGGCAGGCTATGGGTTACTGCCTTATTATTAATAGCAGACATACATATACTGCTACATGATGTATAAATGGGTACTGCGATTTGGTGCACGGTGTAGTTATAGATGCGGGAACATAGTGCACGGGGTATTTAAGCATGCTGTAATTTGGGGCATGGCAGTCATTCATACATACCGCAATATAGTGCATAGCGGTTATGTATTTGTATTCCATGGAGAAGGTATAGGATTCTCCAATATATGCAGGGTGTATAAATTTATACTGCAATTTAGTGGATATACTGACACCACATTACAGCGCATGGTGCTTATATAGATATGTTTGGAATAACTTCCCCAATATAACACAGATAATACTGTATTATCAGGATGATGGATAGACGCTGCTGTATGATACACTGCAGACGGGTCACAAATATTACTGGGCAGAGATACATGGGGTATTATACTTATCCTATATAGAGGTCTTTCTTTGTATATTTATATATCATTCTATATCAATATTACTATCTATGAATATTGTTAGATATCATGTTATATCACACAATGGCCATAATACACGAGGGTATACACATATGGCGGTGGGATTCAGGGCCGACATATGAGTATTTCATTATCTAGATACTTCTGGATCATACATGGCCGAGTGGAGTACACGGCCAGTATATATATATACCTTTTCGTATAATACGTGTGGCGGATCTACAGTTATTTTGCATCATGCATTGCTGATACATCATATAATTCGGTATGGCGTAGGTTTATGTAGATCACAACATAACACCATTACTGATGAGATGCTGACTTAAAGTTTGAAAGAGCACAGATTCCCAGCCATGTTTCCCATACCCTTTGCACCAGGATGTATTCAGGGAGAAGGGGTGAGGGGTAAAGGATGAAATCACACATGGCTGCAGGGAGAGGAGGAGGGGCTGCAATGTGTGCACAGGCTGTAAAGGGGATCATGGCTGCAGGGAGAGGAGGAGGGGCTGCAATGTGTGCACAGGCTGTAAAGGGGATCATGGCTGCAGGGAAGGAGGAGGGGCTGCAATGTGTGCACAGGCTGTAAAGTGGGATCATGGCTGCAGGGAGAGGAGGAGGGGCTGCAATGTGTGCACAGGCTGTAAAGTGGGATCATGGCTGCAGGGAGAGGAGGAGGGGCTGCAATGTGTGCACATGCTGTAAAGTGGGATCATGGCTGCAGGGAGAGGAGGAGGGGCTGCAATGTGTGCACTGGCTGTAAAGTGGGATCATGGCTGCAGCTTGAGAGTCACACAACAAGGAGAGTAGCTATTACTCTCCTCCTAGGTAGGGCCGGTGTCGGCATCCTGCCCTGTGCTATATATATATATATATGCTTAACATGCGGTGTATAGGGATTCTACCCATCCATACCAGTGCCACCAGACATATATTCACTTTACCTATATAGGTGGTACACCGGAGGGTAACTATACCTCGGTATATATATATGGCCATATCCCGGCAGATATAGCATTCACCCTATATATGGTGCGCCTCTGGTGCTATAGCTGTACCTCAGTATTATGAGGGTGTACCCGGGTAGATATGGCAATTCTTCTATAGGCATGGCACTTCCTCATATATATATATATATATATATAGCCGTACCCCGGAATTATAGCAGTACCCCAGTATATGGGGGATTTCAGTTTATATGGACTTCTGTCTAAGTGGCACTTCTTTTATATGTATAGTTGTACCCTGGAATTATAGCAGTACCCCAGTATAAGGGGGACTTCAAAATATATGGCACCTCCTCCATAAGTGTGTTTGTACCCCGGAATCATAGCAGTAACCCTGTACATGGGTGTACTTCAGCATATATATGGCACTTCCTCTACATGTATAGTTGTACCCCAGAATTATAGCAGTACCCCAATACATGGGTGGACTGGGATAAATGACACTGCCTCTATAGAGATAGTTGGACCCTGTAAGTATAGCTGTACCCCAGGATATGGGGGGACTTCAGTATATATGGCATTTCCTCTATATGTGCAGTTGTACCCCAGAATGATGGCTGTACCCCAGTATGGGGTGGACTTAAGTATATATATAGCACTTCCTCTAGTTGTATAGTGGTACCCTGGAATTATAGTGCTACACAGGAACATACACGATATATATATATATACTCCGGAAGCCCAGGAAATATGGCGGTACACCTCTTGGATCATTATAAGCCTTTATATGGGGCTATCCTATCCCTTGTATATATGGCAGCAATTAGTTTTATACTCTGCCCTGCGTGTTGGCTTCCCATACTGGTGCTACAATGTCATCACAGTACCTGAATAGGTACTAAGTATACCCACCACTCGCTTACCTACATTGCCTATGAGGGGGATAGGGCTGCTGGGAAGAGTTACCTGGGGCCTTATCCTACAGTATATGTAATCACATAATAGAAGGAATAAGATGGGTAAAAGGTGCGGTGTGTAATGGGTATAGTCAGTGCTGCAGCAAGAGGCAGAGCCATAATCACAAGTGCGGACATTACTGAAGGCAGGTAGGGCCACGGACACAGCTGTGCTGGCCATTAAGGAGGGCTAGCAGGGACACAAACACAACAGTGTCGGCCATTATTGGGATGGACAGAGTAATGAGCAGTGTCTCCATCCTAGATGAATTCCCGTAATGTAAGTGATATGGTGGGTGAGGAATGAGTCAGTACAATAAACTGAAGAGCAGTATACCTAATCAGGGTCCTGCAGTCAGGGGAGCAACTAAAGGAGAAGTGATCCAGTGCTTTACCACAAAGGGCAATGGGCCTGTTCCCAGTCCCCTTCATCAGGGAGAGCAACTAAAGGAAAAGTGATCCAATGCATTACCACAAGGGCAATGGGCCTGTTCCCAGTCCCTTCATCCAGGGAGAGCAACTAAAGGAAAAGTGATCCAATGCATTACCACAAAGGGCAATGGGCCTGTTCCCAGTCCCCTTCATCCAGGGAGAGCTAAGGGTAATGGACAGAAATACATTAACATGAAGGACGATATGCCCCGCTGATAGGACCCAGCAAGAGGGGTTAACGGGGAAGGTCATCAAGTGCAGGAAAACACGTAACAAAGGTTTAGTTCAATGACCATGTTCAGGTATTACGAAGGTTATTTAATAGTCGGTTATAAGGTCGAGGTTACTGCCCAGCTATGGTACATATGGGTGTTGATAAAACCAAAGCCTGGAAATGGGGGGCTGGCCGCAATACGTGCAGCATGATAGTGCGGAGGCATGAGACAAGTCATTACGTGGTGGAATCTAGTATCGGGAGTCAGAAACAAACCAAGGAGCAAAAAAAGGAAGAAGGTAATGTTAGGAAGGGTAAAGGATTCTATTATGTGCCCGTAACGATGTTTAAAAAAAAAAAAAAAAAAAAAAAAAAAAAAAATATATATATATATATATATATATATATATATATATATATATATATATATAGACCCCAGTTATGTCACGAGGTCGAGTCCGTTGAACAAAACATCAGTTCATTAAGGTGTTTCGGGAGTGCTTGGAAGGAGCTGGCATGGAGCCGCACAGCGATGGAGGTCATTTTTCTCGCATCTGGGCGGCGACATAAGCAGCGGCTGGAGGTTAAAGTTCAGAAATTGTAATGAGTATCGGCTACGGAGTCACAACTGTACGGTCCTACGTCCAACTCACGGATGTGAGGGAGCTAATCTCTCAGGTAAATGAAAGGTTTCACTAACTTATGTTTGCTTTATTACAGGGCAGGATCCTCTGCCATATGGATTCCAGGCCATTCTTACGTTCACTGGGGGCGCTCGAGGAGACAGACTGACTGACATGGGGTTTCAAAAAGGAATGTGGCGTTAATTAAGAGGCCAGGGTTAGGGGTTAACTTGGCGGTTAATTCACGAGTTTTAAGCGGCGGTTCTTCGCCTTGGAGCTCCTGATATACTTGTTTTGAATGTGGGGAGTATTGACCTTGGAGTCCGCCCTGAGAATCAACTAGTTTGCGATATCAATCGAGGCTTAGCGCAGCGGTGGGTGCGGTTCCCGTCTTGTAAAGTAGTGTGATCAGACATAGTTCCCAGAACATAAAAATCAACAAGGCAGTATCCAAATTCGTGGTGGAGAATGGGGGAGTGGCGATACGCCATGCAGGCTTTGACAATATAAACGATGACTTTTGGTGAGCGGACGGAGTACATTTGAACGGTTGTGGGAACTGACCTGTGGTTGTTGGGGTTGCGTAAAGGCATGGAGCAGGCCACAGCATTGCCGAAGGGTGGGGTCTCGAGCCCTTGAGGGGATCAAGGGCTCTCGGTGTGGCGTTGGTGGGTCCTCGAAGTTGGTAAAAGAAGGAGGATTGGGGGACTGGACTCGTTGGATACGGGGGTCCCCTTCATTTGGATGTTGAGGTGGTGGCGGTCTGGTACCCGGCGATGGAACGCCGGGGGCACGGTAACTGGACATTTGGGTGATACCCGGCGATGGAACGTCGGGTTCACAGCTGTATTACATTGGGCGATTCCCGGCGATGGAAGCCGGGATCGCAGGGAGGCCACCCCTTACCCCGGTTCATGGTGCTCCTGAGTCGGAGAGCGGCTAGGAGTAAGGCTGGGAGGGTAAATGGGGCAAGGCCCGGTAAAAAAGACCGCCACACCTTTTGTAGCTTCGAGGACCTCACCAAGTGCTTGATTAACATTTTAAAAAAAAAGGCTGCTGTGGCCGTTATTACCCAAAATACGGTGTCGCGTCTTTCTTGGCTAATAGGAAGGGGGGGAACGGGAGGTGAAGGCGACGGGGAGTGGAAAGGGGGTTAGTTGGTCATAGGAATCAGCCTATCCAGCGTCAAGTACCAGCTGGACGTGGGAACGCAGAGTAACGGGAAGCTGTCATGACGCAGGGAGGCAGTGACGACAGGGATAGGGAAGGGGGGGGTAAGGTGGGCCGGGGGACGGTACGATTGGGCGATACGGAGAGGACGTGACATAGGTAGAGGTGGGGTCAGAAGGGGACAAAAAGGCACTGAACAAGGAGCGAAGCCTCTCTTTTCAGGACCACCAGGACGGACAACAATGCCCACCCACCCACCCTGGAAAAGGAGAGAAACTCGGGTCACAGCGGCGATTACCGAGAAGCTATCATGTTAAAATGTTGTCAATTATGTTGGCTTTTACTATAAAAAAAAAAAAAAAAAAAAAAAAAAAAACATATGTACTATTACGAAAGAGAACTTAACCGCATTGGCCTCGTAAGCCCAGGGGAAGGGCAATCCGACAGTCGTGGTTCCCCGGAGGTTTCCACCGCACAAAAAAAAAAAAAAAAAAAAAAAAAAAAGAACGGGGGTTTTTCCTCTCCCCAGAACTGTCGGATAGCTCCTAGTGAGAAAAGGCCTCTGCTTCAATGGGTATGAATGTGGTTGAGGCGTTGGTGGGTCCTCGAAGTTGGTAAAAGAAGGAGGATTGGGGGACTGGACTCGTTGGATACGGGGGTCCCCTTCATTTGGATGTTGAGGTGGTGGCGGTCTGGTACCGGCGATGGAACGCCGGGGGCACGGTAACTGGACATTTGGGTGATACCCGGCGATGGAACGTCGGGTTCACAGCTGTATTACATTGGGCGATTCCCGGCGATGGAAGCCGGGATCGCAGGGAGGCCACCCCTTACCCCGGTTCATGGTGCTCCTGAGTCGGAGAGCGGCTAGGAGTAAGGCTGGGAGGGTAAATGGGGCAAGGCCCGGTAAAAAAGACCGCCACACCTTTTGTAGCTTCGAGGACCTCACCAAGTGCTTGATTAACATTTTAAATAAAAAGGCTGCTGTGGCCGTTATTACCCAAAATACGGTGTCGCGTCTTTCTTGGCTAATAGGAAGGGGGGGAACGGGAGGTGAAGGCGACGGGGAGTGGAAAGGGGGTTAGTTGGTCATAGGAATCAGCCTATCCAGCGTCATGTAACATCACATCTGACACCACGCGCATCGCTGCCGTCCTGTAACATCACACATCTGACACCAAGCGCATCCCTGCCGTCCTGTAACATCACACATCTGACACCACGTGCATCGCTGCCGTCCTGTAACAGCACATCTGACACCACGCGCATCGCTGCCGTCCTGTAAGATCACATCTGACACCACGCGCATCGCTGCCATCCTGTAACATCACACATCTGACACCACGCGCATCGCTGCCGTCCTGTAACATCACATCTGACACCACGCGCATCGCTGCCATCCTGTAACATCACATCTGACACCACGCGTATCGCTGCCGTCCTGTAACATCACATCTGACACCATGGCATCGCTGCCGTCCTGTAACATCACATCTGACACCACGCGTATCGCTGCCGTCCTGTAACATCACATCTGACACCACGCGCATCGCTGCCTCCTGTAACATCACACATCTGACACCACGCGCATCGCTGCCGTCCTGTAACATCACATCTGACACCACGCGCATCGCTGCCGTCCTGTAACATCACATCTGACACCACGCGCATCGCTGCCGTCCTGTAACATCACATCTGACACCACGTGCATCGCTGCCGTCCTGTAACATCACATCTGACACCACGCGCATCGCTGCCGTCCTGTAACATCACATCTGACACCACGCGCATCGCTGCCGTCCTGTAACATCACACATCTGACACCACGCGCATCGCTGCCGTCCTGTAACATCACATCTGACACCACGCGCATCGCTGCCGTCCTGTAACATCACATCTGACACCACGCGATCGCTGCCGTCCTGTAACATCCACATCTGACACCACGGCATCGCTGCCGTCCTGTAACATCACATCTGACACAGCGCATCGCTGCCGTCCTGTAACATCACATCTGACACCACGCGCATCGCTGCCGTCCTGTAACATCACACATCTGACACCACGCGCATCGCTGCCGTCCTGTAACATCACATCTGACACCACGCGCATCGCTGCCATCCTGTAACATCAACATCTGACACCACGTGCATCGCTGCCGTCCTGTAACATCACATCTGACACCACGCGCATCGCTGCCTCCTGTAACATCACACTCTGACACCACGCGCATCGCTGCCGTCCTGTAACATCACATCTGACACCACGGCATCGCTGCCGTCCTGTAAATCACATCTGACACCACGCGCATCGCTGCGTCCTGTAACATACACATCTGACACCACGCGCATCGCTGCCGTCCTGTAACATCACACACGTGACACCGCGCGCATCGCTCCCCGTCCTGTAACATCAAAATCTGACATCACGTGCATCGCTGCCGTCCTGTAACATCACTCTGACACCACGCGCATCGCTGCCGTCCTTGTAACATCAAACATCTGACCACCAGTGCATCGCTGCCGTCCTGTAACACCCACACATCTGACACAAGTGCATCGCTGCCGTCCTGTATACATCACATCTGACACCACACGCATCACTCCCGTCCTGTAACATCACACATCTGACACCACGTGCATCGCGCCGTGCTGTAACATCACATCTGACACCACGCGCATCGCTGCCGCCCTGTAACATCACATCTGACACCAACGTGCATCGCTGCGCCCTGTAACATCACACATCTGACACCACGTGCATCGCTGCCGTCCTTGTAACATCACATCTGACACCACACGCATCGCGCCGCGTCCTGTAACATCACATCTGACACCACGCGCTTTGCTGCCGTGCTGTAACATCACATCTGACACACGCGCATCGCTGCCGTCCTGTAACATCACATCTGACACCACGGCATCGCTGCCGTCCTGTAACATCACATTGACACCACGGCATCGCTGCCGTCCTGTAACATCACATCGACATCACGTGCATCGCTGCCGTCCTGTAACATCACATCTGACACCACGCGCATCGCTGCCGTCCTGTAACATCAACATCTGACACCACGTGCATCGCTGCCGTCCTGTAAACATACACATCTGACACCACGTGCATCGCTGCCGTCCTGTAACATCACATCTGACACCACGCGTATCGCTGCCATCCTGTAACATCACTATCGACACCACGCGCATCGCTGCCATCCTGTAAAATCACATTGACACCACGCGCATCGCTGCCGCCCTGTAAATCAATCTCAACCACGCGACGCTGCCGTCCTGTAACATCACATCTGACATCACGCGCATCGCTCCCGTCCTGAAACATCACATTGACACACGTGCATCGATGCCGTCTGTAACTCACATCTGACACCCAGCGATCGCCCCGCCCTGAAACATCAACATCTGAACCACGTGCATCGCGCGCCCTGTAACATCACACATCCGAACCCGTGCATCGCTCCCGTCCTGTAACATCACACATTGACCACGTCATCGCTCCCGTCCTTAACCACATCTGACCCAGCGCATCGCTGCCGTCCTGTAACATCACATCTGACACCACGGCATTGTGCCGCCCTGTAACATCACATCTGACCCCACGGCATGCTGCCGTCTGTAACATACACATTGAACCCGGCACGCTCCCGCCCTGTAACATACAAATCTGACACAGTGGCATCGCTGCCGTCCTGTAACAGACATCTGACACCAGGCATCGCTCCCGGGTCCTGTAACATCACATTGACACCACGCGCATCGCTGCCATCCTGAACACACACATTGAACCACGCGCTCGCTGCCGCCCTGTAAATCACATCGGGACACCACGCGCATCGTTTGCCGCCCTGTAACATCACACATCTGACCCCAAGCGCATCGCTGCCGTCCTGTAACATCACACTTTCTGACACCCCAGGCTTTCCCCTTTCTGACACCACGCGCATCGCTGCCGCCCTGAAAACTTCAACTTAAACCCCACGGCATCCTTGAAAAGGTCCGGGTTCCAACACCCCTTCTGACACCCGGCTTTTGCTCCCGCCCTGTAACTTCCCCAATTGACCCAGCGCATTGCTCCCGCCCTGTAACATAACCACTGACCCCAAAGCGCTTTGCCCCCGCCCTGTAACATCAATTGACCCCACCCCGCACGCTGCCGTCCTGTAACATAAAAATCTGACCCCACGCGCTTTGCTGCCGTCCTTTTAACATCTTTTCTGAACACCCGGCATTGTTTGCCGCCCTGAAACATTAATCTGAACCCGGGCGCTTTGCTCCCGCCCTGAAACCCTCACATTTCTGCCCACCACGCCCCCATCGCTGCCCCCCGTCCCTCACATCGGGAACCCCAAACGCGATGCTGCCTCCGGTTACACCCACATCTGACCCCAAAGGGGCTTTGCTGCCGTCCTGAACATCAACATCTGACACCAAGCGCTTTGCTCCCGGGCCCTTTGTAAAAACCCAAAATTTCTGACCCCCGCGCTTTGCTGCCGCCCTGAAAAACTTAAAATCTGCCCAAAAAGCGCTTTGCTGCCCTTAACACCCTTGACCCACGGCATCGCTGCCTTTCAAAATCTGACACCACGGCATCGCTGCCGTCCGGGTAAATCAATTTCTGACACCACGCGCACCGCGGGCCGCCTGAAAAATAAATTCTGACACCACGGCGGGGGCTGCCCTTTGTAAACATACATCTGAAAAACCACGGATCGTTTGCCTTTTGTAACATCCCCATCTGAAAACCCGGCATCGTTTGCCGTCCTGAAAACTTTAACATCTGCAACGGAAAGCTGCCGCCCTGTAACACCCAATTGAACCGGGGCATCGCTCCCGTCCTAAAAACATCAAAACATCTAAACCCCACGGAAACGCTCCCCCCGTTTAACATCAAAATCTGACACCACGGCATCGTGCCCCAGTAACTCACATTAAAAACCACGGATCGCTCCCACCCAGGGGACATCACATCTGACCCCAGCCCCGGGCTCCCTCCTTTTAACATCACATCTGAAAACCACGGCATCGCTCCCTTTCCGGGAACATCACACTTGACACCACGCGCATCTCCCCGTCCTGTAAAATCCACACTTGACACCAGGGCTTCCTGCCGCCCTTTTGAAAAATCACACATCTGAAACCAAGCCCCATCGCTGCCGCCCTGAACATCCTTTTTGAAACCCCGGCACCGTTGCCGAACCTGTAACTTCAAAATTCTGACACCACGCGCATTTTTTCCCGCCCTGTAAACACAAAATTCTGACACCCGGGGCACCCGCTGCAGTCCTGAAAACTAAACACATCTGACCCCAACCATCCCCCAAATTCAAAATCTAAACACCACCCCAAAATCCCCCGGCCGGTCCGGGTTTAACACCCACACTCTGACCCACGGGATCCTTTCCTGACACCACGCGCATCGCTGCAGTCCTTTAAACCCATACACCATCGGGCCCACCAAGCGCATGCTGCTTTCCTGTAACATCACACATCTGACATCACCGCATTCCCTGCCGTCCTTTTAACATCACACATTAAACACCAAGCGCTTTTGTTTGCCGCCCTTGTAACATCACACATTTGACCCCCACGCGCATCGCTGCTTTCCTGTAACATCCACCCTGACACCACGCCCCATCGCTGCCGTCCTGTAACTTAACTTTGGACAAAACGCGCATGGGTTTGCCGCCCCTTGAAAAACATCATATTGACCCCAGGGGGCATTCCCTTGCCGCCCTTTGTAAACATCACAAAATTCTGAAACCAAAGTCCCTTCCCCTGCCGTCCGGTAACAGAAACATCTGACCCCACGCGCTTTCGCTGCTGCCCGGGAAAAATCCACATCTGAAACCCGGCATCGCTCCCCACAGGGGACTCACATTGACACCAGCGCATCGCTCCCGCCCTGAAACATCACATCTGACCCCCACGAGCATCGCTGCGTCCGGTAACATACAAAACCCTGACACCACGCGCATCCTGCCGTCCTGAAACATCACACATCTGACACCATGCGCATCGTTTGCCGTCCTGAAAACATCACATTAAAACCACGCGTTTCGCTGCCGCCCTTTTAACTCACATTGACACCCCGCATCGCTCCCGCCCCGCCCCCTCAAACAAAATCGGGACACCCCGCGCATCTTTTGCCGCCCTTGTAACATCACACATCTGACCCCAAACGCGCATCGTTTTTGCAGTCCTTAAACATCACACATCTGACACCACGCGCTTCGTTTGGTCCGTAAATCAAAACATCTGACCCCCAAAATGCATACATCGGGACCCCAAGCGCATGCTGCCGCCTTTTAACAAAACACTTTCTGACACCCGTGATAAAACATCGGGACACCAGGCGCATCGCTGCAGTCCTGTAACTTCCAAAAACATCTGACCCACGCGCATTGCTCCCGTCTGAAACCCTCACACATCTGACCCAAGCGCATTGCTGCCTTTCCTGTAACTTCCTTTTTCTGACCCCAGGGGCCATCGTTTCCCGTCCTTGAAAATCAAAATCGGGACCCCCAAAGGGCGAAATCGCTCCCGGGTCCTGAAAAACATCACATCTGACCCCAAAGCGCATCGCTCCCTTTCTGTAACTTCATATTGAAAACCACGCGCATTGCTTGCCGTCCTGTAAAAAATTCACACATTGACCCCACGTGCATCGCTCCCGTCCTGTAAAAAGCACCATCGGGCCCCAAGCCCCATCGCTGTGTCCTGTAACATCCACATTCTGACACCAAGCCCCATTGCTCCCGCCCTTTTGTCTTCAACATTCCCAACCACGGGCATCGCTGCCTTTCCTGAAACATCACACATCTGGACCCCCACGCGCATCCTCCCGTCCTGTAAAAAATACACATCGGGACCCCGCGCATCCCCTGCCCCGTAACACCCAATCTGCCCAACACGCGCATCGCTGCCGCCCTGAAACCCTAACCCATCTGACCAAATTGCTTTCGTCCCGGGGCCCCTTTTACTTCACCATCTGACCCACGGCATCGCTGCCCCCCATGTAACATAAATTTCTAAACCCACGTGCATCGCTCCCAATTTTGTGACATAAAATCTGACCCCACGGCAACCCGCTGCCATCCAGTGACATCAAAATCTGACCCCCACGGCATCGCTCCCTTTCCTGAAACCTTTCCAATCTCCCACCAGCAATCGTGCAGCCCTGAACATCACACTTTGGGACACCACGGAATCACTCCCGCCCCTGAAACACCCAACATTGACACCACATGAAACACATCGGGACACCACGCGCATCGCTCCCGTCCTTAACTTTCCACAAAATCTGACCCCACGTGCACCCAATTGACACCACCCCTCGCTGCAGTCCTTTTAACATCAAACATCTAAACCCCCACGCCCCATCGCTGCCGCCCTGAAAATCACCACCCTGAAACCCGCGCATCGCTGCCCCCCTGAAACATCCCATCTGACACCACGCGCATCGCTCCCGTCCCGAAACTTTCAACATCTGAACCCCGCGCATCGTTGCCGCCCTGTAACATCACACATCTGACACCCCGGGGCATGTGCGTCCTGTAACATCACACATCGGGACACCACGCGCTCGTTTGGTCCTGTAAATCAAAACTTAAACCCCCTTTGCATCACATCTGCACCAACGCGCATCGTTTCCCGTCCTGAAAACATCACACATCTGACACCACGTGAACCCAAATCTGACCCCACGCGCACGCTGCAGCCCTGTAACATACACATTTTGACCCCCGCCCCATCGCTGAAAATCCTTTTACATCAAACATCTGAAACCCAAAAGCATTGCGGGCCGTCCTGTAACATCAACATCTGACACCAAGGCTTGTGCCGTCCTAAAAACTTTTCACACATCTGCACCAGCGCATCGCTCCCGCCCTTTTAACATAAACATCTGACACCACGCGCATCGCTGCCGTCCTGTAAATCCATCTGACAAAGGGCGTTCGCTGCCGTCCTTTTCCCATAATCGGAAAACCACGCGCATTGGCGCCGTCTTTTAACACCCTTATCGGAAAACCACGCGCATCGCTCCCGGTCCTGTAACATCAAAAATTGCCCCCGGGGCTTCGCTGCCGTCCCGTAACATCATTTTTTTGACCCCAAGGGCGCATCGTTTGCCGCCCCGGTAACTTTAAAATTCTGACACCGGCTTTGCTGCCGCCCGAAAACATCACACATCGGGACACCACGTGCATCGCTGCCGTCCTGTAACAGACATCTGACCCACGCCCCATCGTTTGCGTCCTGTAACAAAACATCGGGAAAACCAAGCGCTTGCTGCCGTCCTGTAAAATCACATTGACACCACGCGCATCGTCCCGGTCCTGAAAAACATCAAAAATCTGACACCACGCGAAATCACTGGCCCTGAAACCCATACACATCTGAAAACCACGCGCTCGCTGCCTTTCCCTGAAACATCAAATCTGACCCACGCGCATCGCGGGCCGCCCTGAAAACCATCAAATCTGAAAACACGGCATCGTTTGCCCTTTCCCGAAACATAACCTTTGACACCCCGCGCATCGCTCCCAGTCCTTTTACATCACCTTCTGCCCACCACGCGCTTTCGCTGAAAGTCCTTTTTAACATAAACAAATTAAACCCCGCGCATCGCTGCCGCCCTTTTAACATCACCATCGAAAACCACATGCATGGGTTGCCGCCCTGTAACTCAATCTGACACCACGCGCATCGCTGCCTTTCCTGAAAACATCAAAAATCTGACCCCAGGGCGCATTGCTGCCGTCCTGAAAACCCCAAAACATCTGACCCCAAGCGCATTGCTCCCGTCCTGTAACCCCACACATCTGAAAACCACCCCCATCGCTGCCGTCCTGTAACATCACATCTGACACCCCCGGCGCACGTTTGCCTTTTCCTGTAACATCACATCTGAAACCCCAACGCGCATGGGCCTGCCGTCCTGTAACATACACATCGGGAAACCATGCGCACGCTGCGCCCTGTAAATCACATTGACACACGGGGCTCGCTGCCGTCCTTTTAAAAATTCAAAATTGACATCAGTGCATCCCCTCCCGTCCTGTAACATCAAATCTGACATCACGTGCATCGCGGGCCGCCCTGTAACATAAAATTTCTGACACCACGCGCATCGCTCCCGCCCTGTAAAATCACAATTTGACCCCAGGTGCATCGCTCCCGCCCGTAACATCAATCTGACCCCCAGGGCGCCCCGCTGCCGTCCGTAACATCAATCTAAACCCCCGGGCCCCACCCGCTGCCGCCCTTGAAATTATTACACATCTGACACCCGGCATTCTGCCGTCCTGAAACATCAAACATCGGGACACCAAGGGGCTTTGCTGCATTTCCTGAAAATCAAAATTTTGGCCCCGCGCATCGTTTGCCGCCGGTTAACATCAATCTGACACCACGCGAATCGCGCCGTTGAAAACCATCCCCATCTGACACCACGCGAATCGCTGCCGCCCTGTAACATCACACTCTAAACACCATGCGTTCGCTGCCCCCCTGTAACTCACATCTGACATCACGTGCATCCCCTTCCCCGTCCTGTAAAAACACATCTGACATCACGTGCATCGCTCCCGCCCTGAAACATCACATCTAAATATTTGCATCGTCCCGTCCTGAAAACATCACATTGACACCCGCCCCATCGCTGCCGCCCTGTAACTTTCAACATCTGACACCAGGGAAATCAAAATCTAAACCACGCGCATCGCTCCCGTCCGAAAAAATCACACATCTGACCCCATGCGCCCCGCTGCCCCCCGGAAAAATCACATCTGCCCACCCACGTGCATCGCTGCCGCCCTTTGAAAACATCCCATTTTTGACTTTAAAGGGGCTTCGCTCCCGGTCCTGTAACTTTTTTTTCTGACATCACGTGCTTCGCTGCCGTCCTGAAAAAAACATCACATCTGACCCCACGCGCTTTCGCTCCCTTCCGGAACATCACACATCTTGCCCAACCTGTGCTTCAAAATTTTGACAAAAACGGATCCCCGCGTCCTTTTAACATCAAAAATTTTGGGAACCACGCGCATCCCCTGCAATCCTGTAACATCCCCACTTTGACTTTTCCACGCATTGCTGCCTTTCCTGTAACATCACACATCTGCCCACCAAGGCATTCCCGCCGTCCTGAAAAATCAAACATCTGACACCACGCGCTTCCTGCCGTCCTGAAACATCCCATCTGACACCCGCGCATGGGCCCCGTCCTGTAAATCAACCCTGACACCACCCCCATCGCTCCCGCCCTGTAAATCATATCTGACACAGCGCTTTTGCTGCCGTTCCTGTAACATCAACTTCTGACACCCGTGCATCGCTGCCTTTCCGTAAAGCACATTGACCCACGCGCTTCGCTGCTGTCCGGTAACATCACCCCCATCTAAACCCCAAGGATTGTTTTGCGTCCTGTTAACATCAATCTAAACACCACGGCCTTTCACTGCCGTCCTGAAACATCAAATTAAAACCACGGGCATCGCTCCCAAATCCTGTAACTTACACTTTCGGGCCCCACTTTGCATGGCTCCCGGGCCGGGTAACAGCATTTTTTGACCCCCACGCGCATCGCTGTGCCCTTTTTAAAAAAAACCACATCTGCCCTCCGCGCTTCGTGCCGTCCTGTAAAAATACAATCTGAACCCCCGCGCATCCTGCCGTCCTGTAAAAATAACACATCTGACCCCACGCGCACGCTGCCCGCCTGTAACATAAATTTGACACCACGCGAAATCGTTTGCCGCCCTGTAACATCACATCTGACACCACGCGCATCGCTGCCGTCCCGTAAAATCACACAATCTGCCACCCCCCCGCATCGCGCCGTCCTGTAACATCCCACATCTGCCCCAACGCCCCATCGCTGCAGTCCTGTAAAATCAAAATTTCTGACACCACGCGCATCGTGCCGCCCTGTAACACCCACCATCTGAAAACCACAGGGCATCGTTGCCCCCCGGGAAACCCTTTCCAATCGGGACACCACGCGCATGGGCTGCCGCCCGGGTAACATCACAATCTGGACACCCGGCATTGCTGCCGCCCTGTAAATCCCCACTTTGACCCCAAGCGCATTGTTTGCCGCCCTTTTTAAAACCCACACTTTTTGACCACCACGCGCATCGTTTGCCGCCCTTTGTAACATCACATCGGGAACACCACGCGCATCGCTGCCGCCCTGTAACATCACAATGCCCACCACGGCATCGCTGCCGTCCTGTAACATCAAAACTTTCGGACACCATGCGATCGCTGCCCCCCCTGAAAACATCAAAATCTGACACCCAGTGCATCGTTTGCCGTCCTGTAACATCACATCTAAACTTCACGTGCATCGCTGCCGTCCTGTAAAATACATCGGGACATCACGTGCATGGGTCCCGTCCTGTAACATCAATCGGACACCACGCGCATCGCTGCCGTCCTGTAACATCAAAAAATTCGGGACACCAGGGTGGCATCGCTCCCGCCCTGTAACATAACTGAACCCACGGCCCCTTTCGCTGCCGCCCTGAAAATTTTCACATCGGGACCCCAACGCCCCATCGTTTGCCGTCCTGTAATTTTTAACACATCTGAACCACGCGCATTGCTGCCGTCCTGTAACATCAATCTGACACCAGGGCGCTTTTGCTCCCGCCCTGAAAACATCATATCTGACACCCCGCGCATCGCTGCCGTACTGAAATTCACATATCTGACACCAGGGGAAATCACTGCCGCCCCTGAAAACACCCACATACCCTGACACCACGGGGGAATCACCCCCGTCCTGTAATCACACACGCGACCCCCACGCGCTTCCTCCCCGCCCTGAAAACATCACATTTGACCCACCCGCATCGCTGCCCCCCCTGTAACATCACAATTGCACCACGCGCATCGCTCCCCGCCCTGTAACATCAACATCTGACACCAAGGGGGGGGGGCATTGCTGCCGTCCTGTAAAAACACATCTGCACCCGCAATCGCTGCCGTCCTTTTAACAAAACACTTTCTGACACCACGCGCATCGCTGCCACCCAGTGACATCACATCTGACACCTTGCGCATCGTCCGTACTGTAACATCACATTTAAACACCACGCGATCGTCCCGTCCGGGAAAAATCACATCTGAACCCGCGCTTTCGCTCCCTCCTGAAAATTTCACATTGACCCCACGGCCTCGCGGGCCGTCCGGGTAACTTTCATATTGCACCACGGGGCATCGCTCCCGCCCTTGAAACATCAATTGACCCAAAAGGCTTTGCTGCCGCCCTGTAACATATTTTTGACACCACGGCATTGCTGCCGCCCTGAAAACATCACATTGACACCACGCGCACGTGCCGTCCTGTAACATCAAATCTGACACCACGCCCCATCGCTGCCCCCCCTGTAACATCACACATTGCCCACCCGTGAACCCCTGCCGTCGGGAAAAACCACCCACTTCTGAAAACCACCCCGCTTCGCTCCCGTCCGTAACATCCATCTGACACCCGCGAAACGTTTCCGCCCTTTTACATCACATCTGCCCAACCACGGGGAATCGCTGCCGTCCGGTAACAGCACATCTGACACCCGAAAAATCGTTTGCGCCCTGTAACATCACATCTGCCCACCACTTTGCATGGGCTCCCTTCCTTTTCCCTCAAATCTGACCCCAAACGCGCATCGGTGCCTTTATTTGAACACACATCTGCACCACGGCACGCTGCCATCCTGAAACCATCAAAATCTGAACCCACGGATCGCTGCCGTCCTGTATCATCACATCTGCACCACCGCATGGGCTGCCGCCCTGTAACATCAAATCTGCCCACCCGCGCTTTTTTTTTTGGCCAAAAATTTCCCTTTTAACATCACACATCTGACACCAAGCTCATTGCTGCAGTCCGGTAACTTTCCCCACTTTGACAAAAACGGCATCGCGCCGTCCTGTAACACCCTTTTTTTGGCACCAAAATGCATCGCTGCCGCTTGAAAACATCACATCTGACACCAGCGCATTGTTTCCCGTCCTGTAACATAATATCTGCACCACGCGCATTGCTGCCGCCCTTTTAAACATCACAGGGTCTGACCCCAAACGCGCACGCTCCCGTCCGTAAACATCACACATCGGGAACCCCCAATGCACCCTTTTCCCGTCCTGAAAACATCACACATCTAAACCCCAAAGCGCTTTGGCTGCAGTCCTGAAAAACTTTCATATCTGACAAACGCGCATTGTTTGCCGTCCTGAAAAACATCACACATTTGACACCACAAGAAACACATCGGGACCCACGCGCTTCGCTGCGCCCTGTAACATCACCCCACCCTGAAAAACCACGTGCATCACATCTGACCCCACGCGCATCGCTGAAAGTCCTGTAACATCACACATCGGGACCCCACGCCCCATGCTGCGTCTGTAACATCACACATCGGACCCCAAAGGCATTGTTTGCCGTCCTGTAAATCACACTTTCTGACACCAAGGCATTCTCCCGTCCTGTAACACCCCAACCCCATCTGACACCACGCGTATCGCTGCCCCCTTTTAACATACTTTTGGACCCCAAACGCGCATCGCTGCCGTCCTGAAAACATAAACATTGCCCACCACGCGCATTGCTGGGTCCTGTAACATCATATCTGACCCCAAACGCGCTTTGCTGCCGTCCTGAAAAACATCACACATCTGACCCCACGTGCTTTGCTGCCCCCCTTTTAAACCCCTTTTTGGGAAACCCCCCGCACGCCCCCGTCCTGAAACAAATCCCATCTGCAAAAGGCTTTGCTCCGCCTTAACATCACCTGACACCCCCCCCAAAATCGCCCGTCCTGAAAACACACATCTGACACCAGGATCGCCCCCGCCTGTAACATCACATTTCCCAGGATCGCCCCCGCCGTAAATCAAATTACCCACGCGCATGCTGCCGCCTGAAACACACACTGCACCCAGCGCTCGCTGCGCCCTTAACATCAACTTGACACCACGTGCATCGCTCCCCCCGTACATCACATTTTGAACCCGTGCATCCGCCGCCCTGTAACTACATCGACACCACGCTCGCTCCCGTCCTGTAAAAATCACACAAACCCCCCCGCATCGCTCGCCTTCATCCCATCTGACCCCAGGCTCGCTGCCGCCTGAAATACATTTGACACACGCCATCGTGCCGTCCGTAACATCCCCATCTAACCAGGCTCCCCCGCCCGAAAACATAAATTTGACACCCGGCTGCGGTCCAAAACACCCAAATCTGAACCCCCGCTTTCCTGCCCCTTAACTCACACGGACCCCCGGGGCCATCGCTGCGCCGTAACTCACAACTGACACCCCCCCTCTTTTCCCCCCCCCTGAAAATACACTGAATCACGGCATCGTCCCCCCCTTTTTAAATCACATTACACAGGGTGCGGGTTTCCTAACACACACATCGGAACCACGGCTGCCCCCGCCTTAACCCCAAAATTAAAAACCCGGCTCGCCCCGTCCTTAAAATACATTCCCCCCACGGCATCGTGCCTTGAAAACATCAAAACCTGACACCCCCCATCGCGCCCTGTAAATCAAATCTGCCCCCAGGCATCGCTCCCCTGTAAATACATTGACCCGGCTTGGGTCCTGAAATCCATCTAACCCCGGATCGGCCGTCCTGTAACTCCCCATCGACACCAGGGCATGTCCCGCCTTTTAACCCCCAACTGCCCCGGCATCGCTGCCGCCCTTAACTCACACATCTGCCCCGGCAGCCCCGTCCTGAAATAATTAACCCCGCGCACCCCTCCCGCCCTGAAACCATTTGACACCCGCGACCCCGTCCTGTAACATAACCCACTGCCCAGGCATCCTGCCGCCCTGTAAATCACATCAAAACCCAGGCATCGTCCGTCCTTAACATCAACTTAACACGTGCACGTGCCGCCCGAAAATAACATCGACACACGGCATCGCTCCGCCTGAAATACACACTGACACCCGGCTTTGCTCGTCCTGAAAAAATAAACCATCGCACCCGGCTGCCCCCCTGAAACATAATTGCACCACGATCGCTGCCCGCCTGTAACATCACACTAAAAACCACGTGCATCGCTGCCTCCTTTTAACATCAACATTTGACACCAGCGCATCGCTGCCGTCCTGAACATCAATCTGACACCAACGCTTTGCTGCCGTCCTAAACATCAAACTGACACCCGCGCATTCTGCCGTCCCTGTAACATCACACATCTGACCCAGGGCATCGCTGCCGCCCCTGTAACATCAAAATCTGACACATGTGCATCGCTGCCGCCCTGTAACACACATCTGACACCACGCCCCATCGCTGCCGTCCTGTAACATCACATCGACACCAGGGCCATCGCTGCCGCCCTTTTTAACATCACATCTTGACCCCAACGTGCATCGCTGCCGTCCTGAAACCCAACATCTACACCACCCATCGCTGCCGTCCTGTAACACCCAAACTGACCCCAGCCATCGCTGCCCCCTGTAACATCAAAATCTGACACCACGGCATCGCTGCCGCCTGTAACACACATCTGACACCAGGGCCATCGCTCCCCGTCCTGTAACACACATCTGACACCACGTGCATCGCTGCCGTCCTGTAACTAACATCTGACACCACGGGCTCGCTGCCGCCCTGTAACATCAAAAATCTGACCCACGTGCATCGCTGCCGTCCTGTAAACACACATCGGGACACAGCCATCGCTGCCGTCCTGTAACATCACATCTGACACCACGCGCATCGCTGCCGTCCTGTAACATCAACATCTGACACCACGCGCATCGCTGCCGTCCTGTAACATCACCACTGACACCACGCGCATCGCTGCCGTCCTGTAACATCAACATCTGACACCACGTGCATCGCTGCCGTCCCTGTAACATCACTCTGACACCCGCGCATCGCTGCCGTCCTGTAACATCACACATCTGACCACCACGGCATCGCTGCCATCCTGTAACATCACACATCTTGACACCACGTGCATCGCTGCGTCCTGTAACTCACACTCTGACACCACGTGCATCGCTGGCAGTCCTGTAACATCACACATCTGACACCACGTGCATCGCTGCCGTCCTGTAACATCACATCTGACACCACGTGCATCGCTGCCGTCCTGTTAACATCACCATCTGACACCACGCGCATCCTGCCGTCCTGTAACATCACATCTGACACCACGCGCATCGCTGCCATCCTGTAACATCACACATCTGACACCACGTGCATCGCTGCCCGTCCTGTAACATCACATCTGACACCACGCGCATCGCTGCCGTCCTGTAACATCAATCTGACACCACGGGCATCGCTGCCGTCCTGTAACATCACATCTGACTCCACGTCATTGCTGCCGTCCTGTAAATCACATCTGACACCACGTGCATCGCTGCCGTCCTGTAACATCACATCTGACACCACGCGCATCGCTGCCGTCCTGTAACATCAATCTGACACCGCGCGCATCGCTGCCGTCCTGTAACATCACACATCTGACACCCACGTGCATCGCTGCCGTCCTGTAACATCACATCTGACACCACGGCATCGCTGCCGTCCTGTAACATCACACATCTGACACCACGTGCATCGCTGCCGTCCTGAAAACATCAAAATCTGACACCACGTGCATCGCTGCCGTCCTGTAACATCACATCTGACACCACGCGCATCGCTGCCGTCCCTGTAACATCACATCTGACACCACGGCATCGCTGCCGTCCTGTAACATCACATCTGACACCACGCGCATCGCTGCTGTAACATCACACATCTGACACCACGCGCATCGCTGCCGTCCTGTAACATCACACATCTGACACCACGTGCATCGCTGCAGTCCTGTAACATCAACATCTGACACCACGTGCATCGCTGCAGTCCTGTAACATCACACATCTGACATCACGCGCATCGCTGCGTCCTGTAACATCACACATCTGACATCACGTGCATCGCTGCCGTCCTGTAACATCACACATCTGACACCACGTGCATCGCTGCCGTCCTGTAACATCACATCTGACATCACGCGCATCGCTGCCGCCCTGTAACATCACATCTGACACCACGCGCATCGCTGCCGTCCTGTAACATCACATCTGACACCACGCGCATCGCTGCCATCCTGTAACATCACACATCTGACACCACGCGCATTGCTGCCGTCCTGTAACATCACACATCTGACACCACATGCATCACATCTGACACCACGCGCATCGCTGCCGTCCTGTAACATCACACATCTGACACCACGTGCATCACATCGACACCACGCGCATCGCTGCAGTCCTGTAACATCACACATCTGACACCACGCGCATCGCTGCAGTCCTGTAACACACACATCTGACACCACGCGCATTGCTGCCGTCCTGTAACATCACACATCTGACACCAAGCGCATTGCTGCCGTCCTGTAACATCACACATCTGACACCACGCGCATCGCTGCCGTCCTGTAACATCACATCTGACACCACGCGCATCGCTGCCGTCCTGTGACATCACATCTGACACCACGCGCATTGCTGCCGTCCTGTAACATCATATCTGACACCACGCGCATGCTGCCGTCCTGTAACATCACACATCTGACACCACGTGCATCGCTGCCGTCCTGTAACAGCACATCTGACACACGCGCATCGCTGCTGTCCTGTAACATCACACATCTGACACCACGCATTGCTACCGTCCTGTAACATCACATCTGACACCACGCGCATCGCTGCCGTCCTGTAACATCACATCTGACACCACGGCATCGCTGCCATCCAGTGACATCACATCTGACACCAGCGCATCGCTGCCGTACTGTAACATCACATATCTGACACCACTCGCATCGCTGCCATCCTGTAACATCACATCTGACACCACGCGCATCGCTGCCGTCCTGTAACATCACACATCTGACATCACGCGCATCGCTGCCGTCCTGTAACATCACACATCTGACAGAAATCTTCGGCCCTCAAAAAACTGAAAATTTTTTCAAACAAAAGGTAACATCAAAATTGTTCAGACCCCTGTGAATAGAGATAATTTTCATCGATGTTTCTACATGTTTTATGCTTCTTAGATTTGGGGTTTAAACAACCTTTACTACAAAAAGATGCCCGATTACAATCCATATTTCCAGACCCCCCACTACTATGTTTTAGGCAGCCCCCAAATCTAAGAAGCATCATTGTCAGAAGCTCCCTGTCCTCCCCAACAGCTGCAGGAACCTTTCCTTGCAAACAGAAGAAGTGTAAAACCTGTACATCTATAATGACCACGGACAAGATAAAGATCCCCAACTCCCATCAGGACTACAAGATCCCAGGTACTTTCAGCTGCATCACATCTAATGTGGTGTACCTAATTATATGTACTAAATGTCCAACTGGGGGTCTGTATGTGGGGGAAACAGGGCAAAAACTGAGAACAAGGATGAATTCCCATCGCCACACAATAAGAGAAAAAAGAATGGATCTACCTGTGGCAAAACACTTTTGTATGCCCGGTCATAGCATGATGGACATGAAATTACTTGTATTAAAATCTAACTTTAAATCTGAGAGAGATAGAAAGGTTTGGGAATATAAACTTATGATGACCTTTGACACTCTTAGTGCTGGAATGAATATATCACACGGATTCATGTCTGTGTACATCAATTAAGGATTCTGCTTCTCTGACCTGGGGGCATCAAAACACAATACCAGACCCCAATCAGAGGGCAATAAACCAATCACTCCTTATCTATGAACTGTTCCAATATTTATGTTCATCCCTCTGCCATAATGACAGTTCTGCTTTACGTCACTTGTCTTATCTATTGCACTATTCCTGTGTCCTCTTGTGTATATATATATGTGATTCTTCAGTTTTTGTATTAGTCTTTGCCTGATGAAGAGACCTGAGTAGTCTCGAAAGCTGCAATTTGTTACCATCTTTTCAGTTAGCCATTAAAAAGGTATCAACCACTGAGGACTCTCAAGTCTAAAGATTTTTCAACGGATCCTAGCGATTCTGAGACTGTTTTTTCGTGACATATTGGGCTTCATGTTAGTGGTAAATTTAGGTCAATAATTTTTGATTTTGTGAAAAAAACAAATTTGGCGAAAATTTCACAATTTTGAATTTTTATTCTGTTAAACCAGAGAGTTATGTGACAAAAAATAGTAATAAAACACATTTCCCACATGTCTACTTTACATCAGAACAATTTTGGAAACAAATTTTTTTTTTGTTAGGAAGTTATAAGGGTTAAAAGTTGACCAGCGATTTCTCATTTCTACAACAAAATTTACAAAACCATTTTTTTAGGGACCACCCCACATTTGAAGTCACTTTGAGGGGTCTATATGGCAGAAAATACCCAAAAATGACACCTTTATAAAAACTGCACCCCTCAAGGTACTCAAAACTACATTCAAGAAGATTATTAACCCTTCAGGTGCTTCACAGGAACTAAAGCAACGTGGAAGGAAAAAATGGACATTTTAATTTTTCCAACAAAAATTTTCTTTTAGCATCAATATTTTCATTTTCACATGGGTATCAGGATAAAATGGATCCTAAAATTTGTTGGGCAATTCTCCTGAGTACACAGATACCTCATATGTGGTCATAAACCACTGTTTGGGCGCACGGCAGGGCTCAGAAGGGAAGGAGCGCCATTTGACTTTTTGAATGGAAAATTAGCTCCAATCGTTAGCGGACACCATAATGCGTTTGCAGAGCCCCTGAGGTGCCTAAACATTGGAGCACCCCACAAGTGACCCCATTTTGGAAACTAGACCCCCCAAGGAACTTATCCAGATGTGTGGTGAGCACTCTGAACCCCAAGTGCTTCACAGAAGTTTATAACGCAGAGCCGAGAAAATAAAAAATCTTTTTCCCCTCAAAAAATAATTTTTTAGCCCTCATATTTTTTATTTTCCCAAGGGTAACAGGAGAAATTAGACCCCCAAAGTTGTTGTGCAATTTTTCCTGAACACGCTGATACCCCATATGTGGGGGGGAACCACTGTTTGGGCACACGTCGTGGCTCGGAATAAAGGGAGCACCGTTTGACTTTTTGAACGCAAAATTGGCTGGAATCAATGGTGGCGCCATGTCGCATTTGGAGTCCCCTGATGTGCCTAAATTGTGGAAACCCCTCAATTCTAACTCCAACCCTAACCCCAACACACCCCTAACCACAACCCTAACCCCAACACACCCTAAGCCTAATCCCAACCATAACCCTAACCCCAACCCCAACACACCCCTAACCCTAATCTTAACCCTAATTCCAACCCTAACCCTAATGCAAAAATAAAAATAAATACATTTTCTTTATTTTACTATTTGTCCATACCTATGGGGGTGAAAAAGGGGGGGTATTACAATTTTTTGTTTATTTTGATCACTGTGATAGGGTTTATCACAGTGATCAAAATGTCCCTGAATGAATGAATGAATCAGCCGCCCGGCAGATTCGGCAGGCACACTGCGCATGCGCCCGCCATTTTGGAAGATTGCGGCGCCCATGATCGATGACGGAGGCACACCGGGAGGAACGCCGGGACTCGGATGGTACCAAGGTGGAGGGGGGACCGGAAGGCTGGGGGAAGCAGATGCTGACGGTGACGGCAGATCGCCGTCGTCAGTCGGTGGCAGATCGCCCCAGTCTGTGGGGGGCAGATTACTGTCTCCAGCCATGGCCGATGCTATTTCAGCATTGGCCATGGCTGGATTGTAATATATCACCAAGTTTCATTGGTGAAATATTACAATCGCTCTGATTGGCTGTTGAAAGTGAAACAGCCAATCAGAGCGATTGTAGCCACGGGGGGTGGGGGGAGAAGCCACCCCCCCTGGGGTGAAGCACATCTCTTCCGCTATCTGACGGTCACCTGACCTGCAGGAACGCGATTTATACCATGACGCCTACGTAGGCGTCAAAGGTTGGGAATGCACAGGTTTTCATGAAGTCTGCGTAGGCGTCATAGGTCGGGAAGGGGTTAACTCCAAAACATCCTAACAGGCCAAGTTACATGTAACATAGGAACCTGTTATGAATGTGCTAGAGATGGTTTCTGAGCAGAGGCTCCCTCTGGTGGTTACAGACAGTACTGAACCTTTCAGCGAGGAGTGGCAATCTGGAATCACGGACTGGTCTGATATAAGGGAGGTTCCCTCCCATGATGGTTGCCGGTGATCAATTGTTCTTGTCTCAATTGTGGTTCCTGGTTCATTTGGAAGTTTGCTGGAGCCTTGCCTGCATCTCCTGCTTTCAGATAAGATATTTTTTGCTTTTCTTTTTGTGCTTGCTTTTTGCATTGTTTTCTGCACTTTTGTGGAGGTCAGCCAGGTCCCCTCCTGGGGCCTGAGCTCCTCACAGTTTTTCTGCAGCCACTGTTATTTGCTCATTTGCTTTTTCCTGTTTTTTCAGCGGCTGCGGCTTGGTTTTTGTTCACACTGAGATCTGATTTAGTGGGTGGCGAGATTGTGTGATCTCAGTATTTTTGTAATCAGAATTGTTGGATTTTTGTAGGGTTTTCTGGGTTGCAGAAAGTAATCTCTCCTGTCCTATCCTATTTAGTCAGCTTGTGGCCCCAGCGTTTGCTCAGTCTATTTTCTGCCTATGTTTGTATTTTCATCTTGTCTAACTGCCATTACATGTTTGGGGGCTTCCTATTTTCTTTAGGGATCTGCTCTGGGGCAGATAGCTTTCATCTTTCTGCCTTTAGGTGTAGTTATCTCTCAGGCTGTGACGAGGCGTCTAGGATCAACGTAGGAACGCTCCACGGCTACCTCTAGTTGTGTCGTTAGTTTAGGAATCTGCAACCCATCAGTTACCAACATCTCAGGTGTTCGGCTGCCCTGCTGTTGTTCCTGTCCTCCTCAGCTACCGAAACATAACAGGAACCCTTCTTTGATATCACCTTCAAAATTCTTGCATCCATTGAACTTGTGAGTTTTTGCTTATATTTCTTTGCATGAAATCAGAATAGCCCCCCAGAGCTGCGGTTTTGATGTGAACTGCCTCCCACCCACTCAGATCTTTTGCTTGATGATACTCCAAAGGTTCTCTATAGGGTTGAGGTCAGGGGAAGATGGTGGCCACACCATGAGTTTATCTCCTTCTATGCCCATAGCAGCCAATGACTCAGAGGTCTTCTTTGCAGTATGAAGATAATTTTGCCCCTGAGTTTCTGCTTTTTATACCATGGAAGAAAGTTGTCAGTCAGAAACTCTACATACTTTGCAAAGATCATTTTCACACCTTCAGGAACCTTAAAGGGCCCTACCAGCTGTTTCCCCATGATTCCGGCCCAAAACATGACTCCACCTACTTGCTGACGTCGCAGCCTTGTTGGGACATGGTGGCCATCCACCAACCATTCACTACTCCATCCATCTGGACCATCCAGGGTTGCTCGACACTCATCAGTAAACAAGACTGTTTGAAAATTAGTCTTCATGTATGTCTGGGCCCACTGCAACCGTTTCTGCTTGTGAGCACTGTTTAGGGGTGGCCGAATCGTAGGTTTATGCACCACAGCAAGCCTTAGAAGGATCCTACACCTTGAGGTTCGAGGGACTCCAGAGGCACCAGCAGCTTCAAATATCTGTTTGCTGGTTTGTAATGGCTTTGTAGCAGCGGCTCTCTTAATCCGATGAATTTGCCTGGCAGAAACCTTCCTCATTTTGCCTTTATCAGCACAAACACGTCTGTGCTCAGAATCAGCCACAAATCTCTTAACAATACGATGATCACGCTTAAGTTTTCGGGAGATATCTAATGTTTTCATCCCTTGACCAAGGCATTGCACTATTTGATGCTTTTCAGCAGCAGAGAGATCCTTTTTCTTTCCCATGTTACTTGAAAACTCTGGCTGCTTAATAGTGTGGAACATCCAGTTTTCCTTTTATTGGACTCACATGGCAAACTAATTATCACAGCTCTGGTGGCGGCAGCTATGGTGGTGGCGGTGAGGCGGCAGCTCGGGTGGTGCCGGTGAGGTCGGAAGCTCGGGTGGTGGTGGCGAGGCGGCAGCTCGAGTGGTGGCGGCGAGGCGGCAGCTCGAGTGGTGGTGGCGAGGCGGCAGCTCGAGTGGTGGCGGCGAGGCGGCAGCTCGGGTGGTGGCGGCGAGGCGGCAGCTCGGGTGGTGGTGGCGAGGCGGCAGCTCGAGTGGTGGTGGCGAGGTGGCAGCTCTGGTGGTGGCGAGGTGGCAGCTCGGGTGGTGCCGGTGAGGTCGGAAGCTCGGGTGGTGGCGGCAAGGCGGAAGCTCGGGTGGTGGCGGCGAGGTGGCAGCTCGGGTGGTGGCGGCGAGGCGGAAGCTCGGGGGTGGCGGCGAGGCGGAATGGTTATTGCAGGCTGTAGGCTTTCCTGAAGAGATGGGTTTTCAGGTTCCGTCTGAAGGATACAAGGGTGGTGGATAATCGGACATGTTTAGGCGTGGAATTCAGAGGATGGGGGATATTCTGGAGAAATCTTGGAGGCGGTTGTGTGAGGAAGGAATAAGTGTGGCGGAGAGAAGGAGGTCTTGGGAGGATCGAAGATTACGTGAAGGAAGATATTGGGAGATTAGTTCAGAGATATAGGGAGGAGACAGGTTGTGGACGGCTTTGTAGGTCAGTGTTAGTAGTTTGAACTGGATTCGTTGGGGAATTGGGAGCCAGTGGAGGGATTTGCAGAGGGGAGAAGCAGGGGAGTAGCGAAGGGAGAGGAGGATTAGTCGGGCAGCAGAGTTGAGGACAGACTGGAGTGGTGCAAGAGAGTTGACGGGGAGGCCACAGAGGAGGGTGTTGCAGTAATCCAGGCGGGAGATGATGAGGGCATGCACAAGAGTTTTAGTAGATTGAGGGCTGAGGAAGGGACGGATTCTGGAAATGTTTTTAAGTTGGAGGCGACAGGAGGTGGCAAGAGTTTGGATGTGTGGTTTGAAGGACAGGGCAGAGTCGAGAGTTACTCCGAGGCAGCGGATTTCAGGTGCGGGAAGATACGTGAGATCGAGGAAAGATGATGATTTCGGTTTTGTCTACATTGAGTTTTAGGAAGCGAGAGGTGAAGAAGGAGGATATGGCTGATAGACACTCCGGGATTCTGGACAGCAGAGAGGTAGATCTGAGTATCGTCCGCATACAGGTGGTACTAGAAGCCATGGGACTTTATGAGTTGTCCTAGGCCAAGGGCATAGATGGAAAAAAGTAGGGGCCCCAGGACAGAGCTTGAGGGACTCCAACAGAGAGAGGGCTGGATGAGGAGGTAGTGTGGGAGTGGGAGACGCTAAATGTGCGGTCGGAAAGGTAAGTGGCGATCCAGGATAGGGCAAGGTCTTTGATGTCAAGGGAAGAAAGAATCTGTAGCAGTAGACAGTGGTCGACTGTGTGAAAGGCAGAGGACAGGTCAAGGAGGAGGAGGATGGAGAACTGTCTGTTAGCTTTGGCTGTGAAGATATGAAATTCACCGCACACACTATTGTATTCAATTTTTGCAAAATGATTATTTATTGTGTTCCACAATGCTGAATAAAGTGCCGTGTAAAAATAACAAAGATACCCCTACATTCACATATACCCGACGTTTCGACTCTACACGAGTCTTAATCATGGGGTACTAGAAAGAAATGAAAGAAGACAACAGGGTAAGTATTTACAACAAAACATCAAAAGTACATATAGGGTAAAATAAAAAAACAATATACAGTATGTACAATATATACAGGAATATGTACAATGGATAAATATAGGTATAGGAAAATTACCAGAGATATGTCATATAAAGAGAGTCTGTTATTATAGTTATAATCTAGATGTATAAAGTAAAGCTGAGAAGATGCAAAACTACTTCTAATAGTGGAAATAACTATCTCCTGCTCCGCAAGAGCAAATAAGAGGAAAAAAGAAAGGAGATACCTGAATGGTGGGTGGTATGGAATATGGGCACTTGTCACAGTAATGTAACAGGAATTGTGGTAATGGTTATGCAGCACTGGAAAAAATGGGACACATGGTATATAGTGGCCGTTCCCAATGGTACTGGTTTGAAGATAAGTGCCATGATTAGTTACCTGTATCATCAGATTATCTATGCACGATCGGAGGCTGATTAATGGAAAAAGAACAGTTATTAGTCCCCAAAGAGAAAGTTGCTACATAGGAGTGATCGCTCTGGAGTTGTAGCAAAGTTGAGTTCAATTACCTGTATACAGACAAAGATATGGATGGCGGCGCTCCCGCGCCCTGCCACGGCTGCTGGATGCGGCTGTGAGTGGAGTGGGGGACAGCCTGGCTTAAATAACAGCAGCGTGTACCGCCGGGCCGGAAGTGCATGGTCCCGGACCGGAAGTGACGTCTGCGGTAATGTCGGTAACACTGCGCATGCGCAGGGATGTCAGGTATCACCATTTTTGATAATGGAAAGTGAACAGAGGGCGTCCACATGAAGGAGAGAGGGGAATAATGCTAGTAATGGCCAGAGAGATGAACATAAAGGAGCGGGATGATTGGCTGAGGAGTGAGACTGGAGGCAGAGAGAAATAACGGGGGATGGCAGATAAGAATGAAGGAGAGAAAGAGAAAGAAGGAGAAGCAGAGGGAAGAAAGATAATAATTGGGAATTGCATGAAAAAATTGAAAAATAGAAAATAAAAAATAAAAATTAAATACAAAATAAAACTAAAAACTAAAAAATAAAATGAACAAATGAAGAAAATATGAGAAAATACAAATGAAAAAACAAATGAAAAAATGAAAAAAATACAAATGAAAAAACAAATGAAAAAAATGAACAAAAGTAAAGAATGAAAATAAAAATCAAAAATAATATGAAAAATTAATAATGAAAAAAATTGAAAGAATAAAGAATGAAAGATAAAAATAAAAACATATTAATAGAAAAATAAAAATAGATGGTGGAAAGTAAAAACTTACCAGTGGGAAATGCTATTCAACGAGTCTAGAAAAAATGAGACGAGAGAATTATTAGAGCAGCCAATTAATCTCCCTATTAAGACCTCTAGGGGATAACGTATCCAGTCTGTGGATCCAATATGTCTCTCTGAGTTTTAGTCGTCTGATATAGTCACCACCTCTTCTGGGTCTCAGCACTTCTTCAACTACCTGAAATTTTAATTGGGCTACAGAATGTTTAAATTGAGCAAAATGTTCAGATAAAGGTACCAGATTTTATAAGTACGTATAGTCGACTTATGACTCGCTATTCTGTCACGTACATGCTGGGTGGTCTCACCCACGTACAAGAGACCACATGGACATTTCATGACATATATCACATTATTAGAATCACATGTGAAAAAACCTTTAATGGGAAAGGATTTACCTGTTCGTGGGTGAGTGATGTTGTCTGATTTAATGACATTAGAACATGAAGCACAGTCCAAGCAGGGAAAGGTCCCATGTCGACGTGATGTGAGGAAACCTTGTGTAAGTTTGGGTTGTGTGCTCCCAACGTCTGCATGTACTAACTTGTCTCTTAGATTAACTGCCCTCCTGCTGCACACAGGAGACGTAAACGCATCAATCGAGGGGTATGCTCGTGTCAAAAGTGGCCAGTGTTTACGAATACTTGTATGTACTTTGGACATCAGGGGATGATATGTATGGATGAACGGGACCCTCTCTTTTTTGATGGTGGGTGGAGGTAAGGCAGGTGGTGAAAGAGCACGAGTTACCTCATTATCAATGAGTCTGCCAGGATAATTACGCTCTCTGAATTTATAAATTCTAATAATGTGATATATGTGATCAAATGTCCATGTGGTCTCTTGTACGTGGGTGAGACCACCCAGCATGTACGTGACAGAATAGCGAGTCATAAGTCGACTATACGTACTTATAAAATCTGGTACCTTTATCTGAACATTTTGCTCAATTTAAACATTCTGTAGCCCAATTAAAATTTCAGGTAGTTGAAGAAGTGCTGAGACCCAGAAGAGGTGGTGACTATATCAGACGACTAAAACTCAGAGACATATTGGATCCACAGACTGGATACATTATCCCCTAGAGGTCTTAATAGGGAGATTAATTGGCTGCTCTAATAATTCTCTCATCTCATTTTTTCTAGACTCGTTGAATAGCATTTCCCACTGGTAAGTTTTTACTTTCCACCATCTATTTTTATTTTTCTATTAATATGTTTTTATTTTTATCTTTTATTCTTTATTCTTTCAATTTTTTTCATTATTAATTTTTCATATTATTTTTGATTTTTATTTTTCATTCTTTACTTTTGTTCATTTTTTTCATTTGTTTTTTCATTTGTATTTTTTTCATTTGTTTTTTCATTTGTATTTTCTTCATTTGTTCATTTTATTTTTTAGTTTTTAGTTTTATTTTGTATTTAATTTTTATTTTTTATTTTCTATTTTTCAATTTTTTCATGCAATTCCCAATTATTATCTTTCTTCCCTCTGCTTCTCCTTCTTTCTCTTTCTCTCCTTCATTCTTATCTGCCATCCCCCGTTATTTCTCTCTGCCTCCAGTCTCACTCCTCAGCCAATCATCCCGCTCCTTTATGTTCATCTCTCTGGCCATTACTAGCATTATTCCCCTCTCTCCTTCATGTGGACGCCCTCTGTTCACTTTCCATTATCAAAAATGGTGATACCTGACATCCCTGCGCATGCGCAGTGTTACCGACATTACCGCAGACGTCACTTCCGGTCCGGGACCATGCACTTCCGGCCCGGCGGTACACGCTGCTGTTATTTAAGCCAGGCTGTCCCCCACTCCACTCACAGCCGCATCTAGCAGCCGTGGCAGGGCGCGGGAGCGCCGCCATCCATATCTTTGTCTGTATACAGGTAATTGAACTCAACTTTGCTACAACTCCAGAGCGATCACTCCTATGTAGCAACTTTCTCTTTGGGGGACTAATAACTGTTCTTTTTCCATTAATCAGCCTCCGATCGTGCATAGATAATCTGATGATACAGGTAACTAATCATGGCACTTATCTTCAAACCAGTACCATTGGGAACGGCCACTATGTATTCCATACCATGTGTCCCATTTTTTCCAGTGCTGCATAACCATTACCACAATTCCTGTTACATTACTGTGACAAGTGCCCATATTCCATACCACCCACCATTCAGGTATCTCCTTTCTTTTTTCCTCTTATTTGCTCTTGCGGAGCAGGAGATAGTTATTTCCACTATTAGAAGTAGTTTTGCATCTTCTCAGCTTTACTTTATACATCTAGATTATAACTATAATAACAGACTCTCTTTATATGACATATCTCTGGTATTTTTCCTATACCTATATTTATCCATTGTACATATTCCTGTATATATTGTATATACTGTATATTGTTTTTTTATTTTACCCTATGTGTACTTTTGATGTTTTGTTGTAAATACTTACCCTGTTGTCTTCTTTCATTTCTTTCTAGTACCCCATGATTAAGACTCGTGTAGAGTCGAAACGTCGGGTATATGTGAATGTAGGGGTATCTTTGTTATTTTTACACGGCACTTTATTCAGCATTGTGGAACACAATAAATAATCATTTTGCAAAAATTGAATACAATAGTGTGTGCGGTGAATTTCATATCTTGATAGTATTTGGTCCTATAGGGTCCAAATTCACCAGCACCTTCCTTCAGTTTGTGACCTGTAGTGCACACCCATTCTCCCAAGAGCTTTGGCCGTGAGTCATTAGTAATTTTGGTCAGGGCAGTTTCAGTGGAGTGGTGGGGCAGGAGACAGATTGGAGGTTGTCGAGGAGAGAGTTAGATGAGAGGTGATTCAATCTTTCTTTCTTCTGATTAACATCAATTTTGTAATCTGTTTGTAAACTACAATTACGTTTCGCCCGAATCATTTCTCCTACAGGGATACTTCTTACGGTATGTGTAGGATGATGACTGTTGGCGTGTAAGATGGTATAGCCTGCGGTACTTTTCCTGTGTGTAGAGGTAATTACCAGCTCCCCAGGTGCGACTTTTGTGTAAATCAAGCTTTATTGAATAGTAAGAATCATAAAGACAATCATGACTCTGAATAAGTATGTGATCCAAAAAGCTTACAAGAAACAATATAACAATAAGCAGACATGTCGTTTCTAATTATTAAATACTCAAATGTTATCTCTGTTAATGCATTTCGTTCGTATACATCTCATGAAGGCAACAACACTTATAAAAAACTCGTGGTATTATATGATCCAAGGGTTTAGGGTCAATGATGGGAGTAAGATAGAGAAAAATACAACAAGGGGAAGAGCTTAAGTGATGGAAGTGAGAGGAAAAGTAAGAAGAAAGATGGAAGGGGAGATAGGGAGATAGAAAAGAGGTAGAGTAGAGAAAGAGATAGAGGTATCAATGTCCGAGACCCCCCCGGGGGCACCCCCGTCCCCCCCCTCTGAAACAGAGAGGAAAACATATGAAAAATGGATGACTGAGCTGGGTTGTAAGTTTGACGACAAGTCTTTCCGGGAGCCCACTATTCGATTCAAAATGATCCAGGGCTACTTCAAAGGTTATTTAAGGTCCGGAGATCCAGGCCTCCAACTCTGGAGACTCCCTAAAAGCCAGCCACGGCATCCAAGTATTATATATTTCATCAGAGTCTCCTGTGGATTGTTGTATCAGCTGTTCCACACGATACATATCATTAAGTTCTGCTTCTGGAGGGGATTTTACCTGTTCCCAGTATCTAGGTATTAAATTCCTTGAAGCTGTGAGGAAATGTCTGAGTAGGTTCTTCTTGAATCTAGAGATTGACATGTCACATAATGACAAGAGAGCTAATTCCATGGTAGGTCTAATTTTGCGCAGAGATAGTCTGTTATATAGATCAAAAATAGATAGCCAAAAATTCTTTATAGGTGGACAGCTCCACCATCCCAGGTGCGACTTTTAGGGTCAGATCAAGAACATTGATACTGGTGGAATTTTGACAGAAAGTGAATTTCAAATTGAGGGGATTGGAATTGCGATAAAAAGTTAAGTTTTGTACAGCAAAACCATCAGAGCCCCATATTATGATGACGTCATCTATATATCTACCGTACCACAAAATGGGGTCTTTAAAAGGATTCTCAATGGTGTGTATATATAAATCCTCCCACCAACTCATCACGAGACTGGCGAGGGAGGCGGAAGATTTTGCTCCCATAGACATGACATTAATTTGCCTGTAAAAAATATCATTGAAACAAAAATAATTATTGGAAAAGAGAAAAAACACAATTTCACAAATAAAATTGTGGAAATCTGAAGAAAGATGACTGTATCCATGTAGATGAAATTTCAATGCATGTAAGGCTACTTTATGGGGAACAGACGTGTAAAGAGACGACATCTGAGGTAATCCATGAAAACTCAGAACACCCAACAAAATCCTACAAAGCGTTTACTGCATCTGAACTGTCCCTAAGTAATCTACATGGATACAGTCATCTTTCTTCAGATTTCCACAATTTTATTTGTGAAATTGTGTTTTTTCTCTTTTCCAATAATTCTTTTTGTTTCAATGATATTTTTTACAGGCAAATTAATGTCATGTCTATGGGAGCAAAATCTTCCGCCTCCCTCGCCAGTCTCGTGATGAGTTGGTGGGAGGATTTATATATACACACCGTTGAGAATCCTTTTAAAGACCCCATTTTGTGGTACGGTAGATATATAGATGACGTCATCATAATATGGGGCTCTGATGGTTTTGCTGTACAAAACTTAACTTTTTATCGCAATTCCAATCCCCTCAATTTGAAATTCACTTTCTGTCAAAATTCCACCAGTATCAATGTTCTTGATCTGACCCTAAAAGTCGCACCTGGGGAGCTGGTAATTACCTCTACACACAGGAAAAATACCGCAGGCTAAACCGCCTTACACGCCAACAGCCATCATCCTACACATACCGTAAGAAGTATCCCTGTAGGAGAAATGATCAGGGAAAAACGTAATTGTAGTTTACAAACAGATTACAAAATTGAGGATCATCAGAAGAAAGATTGAATAAGAGGAGATACAGCAAATGGAGTTTAAATCGAGCCGAAAAAATAGCTGAGGGGAGATCACGATTCCACACAACACAAAAAACAGGTCACAGTAATATGGGTCCCATTACTAGGTCTTCAGTACGATAATCCGTTTTCCTTGATTAGGAGAATCATTCCTAACAATTTGTGTTCTCCAGGAGGACCAGGATACAGCGGAAATTCTGAATGACGGGTGTAGACTTGTATCTAGGAGGGCGCCTCGTTTGAGATCATCCAAATCAAATGCTTCAGGTTGGCTTAATACAAAAGGTTTTCTTAAGTGTGGCACCAAAATTTGTAAAACATGTAAATTCTCTCTGAAATGTTCCAATTTCATGGATTCTAGCGGACAAAACATATTTCCCATAAAAACCTTTATGAACTGAAACACCTCAAATGTGATTTCCATCATGGAATGCTCCTCAGCACAAAACGCCACCTTACAACCAGGGCTCGGGAGCATATCCACGACGTGGAGAACACAGTCCAGAAAGGAACAGATCCCAAATCTCCCAGCCCTTCACAGACGGCCATTGTGGCAACCTCGAATCGCTGAAACTGTGTGCCATAGAAAAACCCTCTACATCTAGCAGAGGAGGCGACACTGAAACTCTCCAGAGACGCAGCGAGGCATGGCGGAGGTGAAAACCTAACACCAGCTACAAAACTAAGATGGGATGTTACTAGATTCAATACAAAAATATTTAGAGTTGAGAGTCCTCGTGGTTGATACCTTTTAATGGCTAACTGAAAAGATGGTAACAAATTGCAAGCTTTCGAGACTACTCAGGTCTCTTCATCAGGCAAAGACTAATACAACATCTGAAGAATCACATATATATATACACAAAAGGATACAGGAATAGTGCAATAGGTAAGACAAGTGACGTGAAGCAGAACTGTCATTATGGCAGAGGGATGAACATAAATATTGGAACAGTTCATAGATAAGGAGTGAAAGTTTTATTGCCCTCTGATTGGGGTCTGGTATTGTGTTTTGATGCCCCTAGAAGGTCAGAGACGCAGATTCCTTAATTGATATAGAATGACATGAATCCATGTGACACGTTCATTCCAGCACTAAGAGTGTCAAAGGTCATCATAAGTTTATATTCCCAAACCTTTCTATCTTTCTCAGATTTGAAGTTAGATTTTAATACCAGTAATTCCATATCCGTCATGCTATGACCGGGCATACAAAAGTGTTTAGCCACAGGTAAATCCATTCTTTTTTCTCTTATCGTGTGGCGATGAGAATTCATCCTTGTTCTCAGTTTTTGCCCAGTCTCCCCCACATACAGACCCCCAGTTGGACATTTAGTACATATAATTAGGTACACCACATTAGATGTGATGCAGCTGAAAGTACCTGGTATCTTGTAGTCCTGATGGGAGTTGGGGATCTTTATCTTGTCCGTGGTCATTATAGATGCACATGTTTTACACTTCTTCTGTTTGCAAGGCAAGGTTCCTGCAGCTGTTGGGGAGGACAGGGAGCTTCTGACAATGATGCTTCTTAGATTTGGGGGCTGCCTAAAACATAGTAGTGGGGGGTCTGGAAATATGGATTGTAATCGGGCATCTTTTTGTAGTAAAGGTTGTAGTTTCCGTGCAGCTCCCCTTAGCATCTCCAGATTTGGATTGTAGGTGACCACTAGAGGCACCCGGTTATTTTCTTCTTTAGTTTTGTAATGTAGCAGGTGATTCCTTGATATTCTGGTGGCTCTTGTAATTTGGTTTTCAATTGTTCTTGGATGGTAGCCCTGGTTCAAAAAAGTCTTTCTGAGGCGACCAAGGTGTTCATCTCTATCCATGGGGTTGGAACATATACGGTTGTATCTGATGGCTTGGCTGTAGACTATAGAGTTTTTTATGTGTTTTGGATGGAAACTGTCCCATTTAAGGTATGTTGGACGGTCGATTGGCTTCTGATACAGGGATGTCTCTATTTCATTGTTCTTTAGCTTAATGGTGGTGTCTAAAAAGTTAATTTCAGTGCTGGAGTAGTTGAGTGTTAAGTTGATGGTTGGATGAAATTGGTTGAACTGTTCATGGAACGTCTTTAGCTGTTGTTCAGACTCCGTCCAGATGATTAAAATGTCATCAATGTACCGGTAGTAGGCCCGAGGCCTGATGGGACATGAGGACAAAAAGTTGCTTTCAAGCTTGGCCATGAAAAGATTTGCATACTGTGGAGCCATTTTACTTCCATAGCTGTGCCAGTCTCCTGAAGATAGATCTTGTTGTCAAATTCAAAGTAATTGTGGGTGAGGATAAATTTTGTGAGTTTCACCACAGAATCAGCATCATTCCCGGTGTTTCCCATGAAGACTTTGCAGGCATTTAATCCATCCTGGTGTGGGAAGCAAGTTGGTATCTTGTCTGTCTGACAAATCCATAAGAGCTGATGACCTGATACCAGAAAGTCCAAGAACAGGGACGTTTTACATGCTTCCCAAAATCCACAAAGCTGGGAATCCAGGGAGGCCGATTATTTCATGTGTGGACACCCTTACTGAGCAGGTATCTGGATGGGTAGAGGGCATTCTTAAACCCCTGGTAAAGGATACACCCAGCTACATTCAGGACACAACTGACCTACTGAATAAACTAGCAGCAATAGGTCCCCTACCAGAAGGAACCATCCTGGCCACCATGGACGTGGAATCTTTGTACTCTAATATCCCACACCAGGATGGATTAAATGCCTGCAAAGTCTTCATGGTATACACCGGGAATGATGCTGATTCTGTGGTGAAACTCACAAAATTTATCCTCACCCACAATTACTTTGAATTTGACAACAAGATCTATCTTCAGGAGACTGGCACAGCTATGGGAAGTAAAATGGCTCCACAGTATGCAAATCTTTTCATGGCCAAGCTTGAAAGCGACTTTTTGTCCTCATGTCCCATCAGGCCTCGGGCCTACTACCGCTACATTGATGACATTTTAATCATCTGGACGGAGTCTGAACAACAGCTAAAGACGTTCCATGAACAGTTCAACCAATTTCATCCAACCATCAACTTAACACTCAACTACTCCAGCACTGAAATTAACTTTTTAGACACCACCATTAAGCTAAAGAACAATGAAAGAGACATCCCTGTATCAGAAGCCAATCGACCGTCCAACATACCTTAAATGGGACAGTTTCCATCCAAAACACATAAAAAACTCTATAGTTTACAGCCAAGCCATCAGATACAACCGTATATGTTCCAAACCCATGGATAGAGATGAACACCTTGGTCGCCTCAGAAAGACTTTTTTGAACCAGGGCTACCATCCAAGAACAATTGAAAACCAAATTACAAGAGCCACCAGAATATCAAGGAATCACCTGCTACATTACAAAACTAAAGAAGAAAATAACCGGGTGCCTCTAGTGGTCACCTACAATCCAAGTCTGGAGATGCTAAGGGGAGCTGCACGGAAACTACAACCTTTACTACAAAAAGATGCCCGATTACAATCCATATTTCCAGACCCCCCACTACTATGTTTTAGGCAGCCCCCAAATCTAAGAAGCATCATTGTCAGAAGCTCCCTGTCCTCCCCAACAGCTGCAGGAACCTTTCCTTGCAAACAGAAGAAGTGTAAAACATGTGCAACTATAATGACCACGGACAAGATAAAGATCCCCAACTCCCATCAGGACTACAAGATCCCAGGTACTTTCAGCTGCATCACATCTAATGTGGTGTACCTAATTATATGTACTAAATGTCCAACTGGGGGTCTGTATGTGGGGGAGACTGGGCAAAAACTGAGAACAAGGATGAATTCTCATCGCCACACGATAAGAGAAAAAAGAATGGATTTACCTGTGGCAAAACACTTTTGTATGCCCGGTCATAGCATGACGGATATGGAATTACTGGTATTAAAAGCTAACTTCAAATCTGAGAAAGATAGAAAGGTTTGGGAATACAAACTTATGATGACCTTTGACACTCTTAGTGCTGGAATGAACGTGTCACATGGATTCATGTCTGTGTACATCAATTAAGGAATCTGCTTCTCTGACCTTCTAGGGGCATCAAAACACAATACCAGACCCCAATCAGAGGGTAATAAAACTCTCACTCCTTATCTATGAACTGTTCCAATATTTATGTTCATCCCTCTGCCATAATGACAGTTCTGCTTCACGTCACATGTCTTACCTATTGCACTATTCCGGTGTCCTCTTGTGTATATAAATATGTGATTCTTCAGTTTTTGTATTAGTCTTTTCCTGATGAAGAGACCTGAGTAGTCTCGAAAGCTGCAATTTGTTACCATCTTTTCAGTTACCATTAAAAGGTATCAACCACTGAGGACTCTCAAGTCTAAATATTTTTCTATCTACTGGCTAACACGGTACGAAGATACACATCTTTCCTAGATTCAATACAGGCATTAATTTACATTTCTGAGATCTTTTAGATTAACATTTATATAAAAAGTCTTGTCCCTTGCATGGTACGATTTGCTTCTCATCCTTTATAACTCTGCTACATTATAACTTTCCTATATTCGGAAGCTCCTCTCCTGCTTTAGGCTGATGGTGAGTAATCTTATTAGTTAACTCTTTGCAGGTCCTATATGTTTAATTGTTAGCACCGAGCAGATGATGCAACTTGCCCGTATCAGGACTTTATACCGCACATCGCTGGCGTTTTTAGGTCCCCAGTTATAAATGATAACTTCATGCCCCATTCATGCCTGTCGGGTTTCCTACATTCGGAAGCCTCTTCTGCAGCATTGGGTTGATGTTCGGGAATTGTTTTTACCTCACTTTTTGTAAACTTGACATAATGTAATTGTTAGTGCTAACAGACGATGCAATGGGCCAGCATTTCATATCGCACACCGCCGGCGTTTCTCAGGTTTTCATTTGCCTATTCTAATCTAACCTAGGAATCATCTGAGTTTCCATTTATTTTGTGATATTTCTTTTTCTATTATTGCTCATTCACATTACATGGAATTGTCCGTTTCCAGCTTTGTAAGGCTTTTCATAATAATATGGTGTTTTTATTTTATTGGTTTGCACAATAATTTTTTGTTATTTTATTTTTTGTACTTGTCTATTTGTATATTCCTCACGCCTATACTTTGGAATAATTATGCTAATTATTCATGATTCATGATGATTCAAGTTCATGATGGCCCCATAAGATGCTCCATACAAAATACGCCCCATATAATGCTCCATAAACGTTAATAATGGCCTCACAAGATGCCCCATAGATTATGCCCTCATAAGATGCTCCATAGATTATGCCCCATAAGATGCTCCATAGATTATGCCCCATAAGATGCTCCATAGATTATGGCCCCATAAGATGCTCCATAGATTATGCCTCATAAGATGCTCCATAGATTATGGCCCCATAAGATGCTCCATAGATTATGCCCCATAAGATGCTCCATAGATTATGCCCCATAAGATGCTCCATAGATTATGGCCCCATAAGATGCTCCATAGATTATGCCTCATAAGATGCTCCATAGATTATGGCCCCATAAGATGCTCCATAGATTATGCCCTATAAGATGCTCCATAGATTATGCCCCATAAAATGCTCCATAGATTATGGCCCCATAAGATGCTCCATACAAAATACGCCCCATATAATGCTCCATAAACGTTAATAATGGCCTCATAAGATGCTCCATAGATTATGCCCTCATAAAATGCTCCATAGATTATGCCCCATAAGATGCTCCATAGATTATGCCCCATAAAATGCTCCATAGATTATGGCCCCATAAGATGCTCCATAGATTATGCCTCATAAGATGCTCCATAGATTATGGCCCCATAAGATGCTCCATAGATTATGCCCCATAAGATGCTCCATAGATTATGCCCATAAAATGCTCCATAGATTATGGCCCCATAAGATGCTCCATAGATTATGCCCCATAAAATGCTCCATAGATTATGGCCCCATAAGATGCTACATAGATTATGCCCCATAAGATGCTCCATAGATTATGGCCCCATAAGATGCTCCATAGATTATGCCCCATAAAATGCTCCATAGATTATGCCCCATAAGATGCTCCATAGATTATGGCCCCATAAGATGATCCATAGATTATGTCCCATAAGATGCTCCATAGATTATGCCCCATAAGATGCTCCATAGATTATGCCCCATAAGATGCTCCATAGATTATGCCCCATAAGATGCTCCATAGATTATGGCCCCATAAGATGCTCCATAGATTATGCCTCATAAGATGCTCCATAGATTATGGCCCCATAAGATGTTCCATAGATTATGGCCCCATAAGATGCTCCATACAAAATACGCCCCATATAATGCTCCATAAACGTTAATAATGGCCTCATAAGATGCTCCATAGATTATGCCCTCATAAGATGCTACATAGATTATGCCCCATAAGATGCTCCATAGATTATGGCCCCATAAGATGCTCCATAGATTATGCCCATAAAATGCTCCATAGATTATGCCCCATAAGATGCTCCATAGATTATGGCCCCATAAGATGCTCCATAGATTATGTCCCATAAGATGCTCCATAGATTATGCCCCATAAGATGCTCCATAGATTATGCCCATAAGATGCTCCATAGATTATGGCCCCATAAGATGCTCCATAGATTATGCCTCATAAGATGCTCCATAGATTATGGCCCCATAAGATGTTCCATAGATTGTGCCCCATAAGATGCTCCATAGATTATGCCCATAAAATGCTCCATAGATTATGGCCCCATAAGATGCTCCATAGATTATGCCCCATAAAATGCTCCATAGATTATGGCCCCATAACATGCTACATAGATTATGCCCATAAGATGCTCCATAGATTATGGCCCCATAAGATGCTCCATAGATTATGCCCCATAAAATGCTCCATAGATTATGCTCCATAAGATGCTCCATAGATTATGCCCCATAAGATGCTCCATAGATTATGGCCCCATAAGATGCTCCATAGATTATGTCCCATAAGATGCTCCATAGATTATGCCCATAAGATGCTCCATAGATTATGCCCCATAAGATGCTCCATAGATTATGGCCCCATAAGATGCTCCATAGATTATGGCCCATAAAATGCTCCATAGATTATGCCCCATAAGATGCTCCATAGATTATGCCTCATAAGATGCTCCATAGATTATGGCCCATAAGATGCTCCATAGATTATGGCCCCATAAAATGCTCCATAGATTATGCCCCATAAGATGCTCCATAGATTATGCCCCATAAGATGCTCCATAGATTATGCCCCATAAGATGCTCCATAGATTATGCCCATAAGATGCTCCATAGATTATGCCTCATAAAATGCTCCATAGATTATGCCCCATAAGATGCTCCATAGATTATGCTCCATAGATTATGCCCCATAAGATGCTCCATAGATTATGCCTCATAAAATGCTCCATAGATTATGGCCCCATAAGATGCTCCATAGATTATGCCCATAAGATGCTCGATAGATTATGCCCCATAAAATGCTCCATAGATTATGCCCCATAAGATGCTCCATAGATTATGCCCCATAAGATGCTCCATAGATTATGCCTCATAAAATGCTCCATAGATTATGCTCCATAGATTATGCCCCATAAAATGCTCCATAGATTATGCCCCATAAAATGCTCCATAGATTATGCCCCATAAAATGCTCCATAGATTATGCCCCATATGATGCTCCATAGATTATGCCCCCATAAGATGCTCCATAGATTATGCCCCCATAAGATGCTCCATAGATTATGCCCCATAAGATGCTCCATAGATTATGGCCCCATAAGATGCTCCATAGATTATGCCCCATAAGATGCTCCATAGATTATGCCCCATAAGATGCTCCATAGATTATGCCCCATAAGATGCTCCATAGATTATGGCCCATAAGATGCTCCATAGATTATGCTCCATAAGATGCTCCATAGATTATGCTCCATAAAATGCTCCATAGATTATGCCCCATAAGATGCTCCATAGATTATGCCCATAAGATGCTCCATAGATTATGCCCCATAAGATGCTCCATAGATTATGCCCATATGATGCTCCATAGATTATGCCCCCATAAAATGCTCCATAGATTATGCCCCATAAGATGCTCCATAGATTATGCCCCATAAGATGCTCCATAGATTATGCCCCATAAAATGCTCCATAGATTATGACCCCATAAGATGCTCCATAGATTATGCTCCATAAGATGCTCATAGATTATGCTCCATAAAATGCTCCATAGATTATGCCCCATAAGATGCTCCTTAGATTATGCGCCATAAGATGCTCCATAGATTATGCTCCATAAGATGCTCCACAGATTATGCCCATAAGATGCTCCATAGATTATGCCCATAAGATGCTCCATAGGTTATGGCCCATAAGATGCTCCATAGATTATGCCCATAAGATGCTCCATAGATTATGCCATAAAATGCTCCATAGATTATGCTCCATAGATTATGCCCCATAAGATGCTCCATATATTATGCTCCATAGATTATGCCCCATAAAATGCTCCATAGATTATGGCCCCATATGATGCTCCATAGATTATGCCCATAAGATGCTCCATAGATTATGCCCCATAAGATGCTCCATAGATTATGCCCATAAAATGCTCCACAGCTATTCCCTCCTTCTTCATGACGTTAATGAGTGGTACCATGTGACCGCTGAAGGAAGGAGCCTGAGATCGTGGGAGAAACAGGGGGGCTGCAGAGACCGTGCCAGGGGGGGTAAGTATGATCTGACACCCCCGCTCCTCCTCCGACCCCCTGGCGTATGACTCGCATATAAGCTGAGAGGGGGACTTTCAGCCTTAAAAAACGGGCTGAAAATTTAGCCATATACGCAAATATATACGGTATTTAAGTGAGGCACATTTATCGTTTGAGATATCATGATTAAGGGAGCCTAGTCTCCAGAAGTGCGTCGACATCTACGCCTGGTGTGAACTGTGCTGAAGATCTTATCCTCCATATAACAAGTTTTGTGAATAAAAACCTCATCTTCACGGAATCAGTGGAGCTGGACGTCTTTTCTTTGTTGGATTATCTACGCTTGGACACAGAGGGTCCGTGCTCCTGAAGTTACCAAAATGCATTTACGGGTGAGCATGAACTTTCTCAAGACTATGTAATGATACGCAACTCTAAGGTGTCTCTCTCCTGACTGTGCCCCGGGCTGTGACGACTGGTCACACACACCTTTCCTGGATGGTAACTGTTCTGATTCCCAGTTGTCTACATCACGTTCCTCTCTAGTAGACATTCTCCATTCACTACCCTCACATGTACCTACCAGCCCACTCCTCGACCCACACGCGTACCTACCAGCCCTCTCCTCTACCCACACGCGTACCGACCAGCCCTCTCCTCTACCCACACGCGTACCGACCAGCCCTCTCCTCTACCCACACGCGTACCTACCAGCCCTCTCACTAACCACACGCGTACCTACCAGCCCTCCTCTACCCACACGCGTACCTACCAGCCCTCTACTCTACCCACACGCGTACACCTACCAGCCCTCTCCTCTACCCACACGCGTACACCTACCAGCCCACTCCTCTACCCACAGGCGTACCTACCAGCCCACTCCTCTACCCACACGCGTACTTACCAGCCCACTCCTCTACCCACACGCGTACCTACCAGCCCACTCCTCTACCCACACGCATACCTACCAGCCCACTCCTCTACCCACACGCGTACCTACCAGCCCACTCCTCTACCCACACGCGTACCTACCAGCCCACTCCTCTACCCACACGCGTACCTACCAGCCCACTCCTCTACCCACACGCGTACCTATCAGCCCTCTCCTCTACCCACACGCATACCTACCAGCCCACTCCTCTACCCACACGCGTACCTACCAGCCCACTCCTCTACCCACACGCGTACCTATCAGCCCTCTCCTCTACCCACACGCGTACCTACCAGTCCGCTCCTCTACCCACGCGTACCTACCAGCCCGCTCCTCTACCCACACGCGTACCTACCAGCCCTCTCCTCTACCCACACGCGTACCTACCAGCCCTCTCCTCTACCCACACGCATACCTACCAGCCTACTCCTCTACCCACACGCGTACCTACCAGCCCACTACTCTACCCACACGCGTACCTACCAGCCCACTCCTCTACCCACATGCGTACCTACCAGCCCTCTCCTCTACCCTCACACATACAGTGGGTTCGGAACGTGTTCAGACCCCTTTACATTTTTCACTCTTTGTTTCATTGCAGCCATTTGGTAAATTCAATAAAGTTTTTTTTTCTCATTAATGTACACTCTGCTCCCCATCTTTACTGAAAAAAAACAGAAATGTAGAAATTTTTGCAAATTTATTAAAAAAAGAAAACCTGAAATATCACATGGTCATAAGTATTCAGCCCCTTTGCTCAGTATTGAATAGAAGCACCTTTTGAGCTCGTACAGCCAGGAGTCTTCTTGGGAATGATGCAACAAGTTTTTCTCCCTGGATTTGGGGATCCTCTGCCATTCTTCCTTGCAGATCCTCTCCAGTTCCGTCAGGTTGGATGGTGAACGTTGGTGGACAGCAATTTTCAGGTCTCTCCAGAGATGCTCCATTGGGTTTAGGTCAGGGCTCTGGCTGGGTCAGTCAAGAATGGTCACAGAGTTGTTCTGAAGACACTCCTTTTTTATTTTAGCTGTGTGCTTAGGGTCATTGTCTTGTTGGAAGGTGAACCTTTGGCTAAGTCTGAGGTCCAGAGCACTCTGGAAGAGGTTTTCATCCAGGATATCTCTGTACTTGGCCGCATTAATGTTTCCTTCAATTGCAACCAGTCGTCCTGTCCCTGCAGCTGAAAAACACCCCCATAGCATGATGCTGCCACCACCATGTTTCACTGTTGGGATTGTATTGCGCAGGTGATGAGCAGTGCCTGGTTGTCTCCACACATACTGCTTAGAATTATCACCAAACGTTCTATCTTCGTCTCATCAGACCACAGATCTTATTTCTCATAGTCTGGGAGTCCTTCATGTGTTTTTTAGCCAACTCTATGCGGGCTTTCATATGTCTAGCACTGAGGAGAGGCTTCCGTCGGGCCACTCTGCCATAAAGGCCTGACTGGTGGAGGGCTGCAGTGATAGTTGACTTTGTGGCGCTTTCTCCCATCTCCCTACTGCATCTGTGGAGCTCAGCCAGTGATCTTGGGGTTCTTCTTTACCTCTCTCACCAAGGCTCTTCTCCCATGATTGCTCAGATTGGCTGGACGGCCAGGTCTAGGAAGACTTCTGGAGGTCCCAAACTTCTCCTATTTAAGGATTATGGAGGCCACTGTGCTCTCAGGAACCTTGAGTACTGCAGATATTCTTCTGTAACCTTGGCCAGATCTGTGCCTTGCCACAATTCTGTCTCTGAGCTCCTTGGCCAGTTCCTTTGGCCTCATGATTCTCATTTGGTGTGAGCTGTGAGGTCTTATATAGACAGGTGTCGCCTTTACCAATCAAGTCCTATCAGTGTAATTACACACAGCTGGACTCCAATGAAGGAGTAGAACCATCTCAAGGAGGATCACAAGGAAATGGACAGCATGTGACGTAAATGTGAGTGTCTGAGCAAAGGGTCTGAATACTTATGACCAAGTGATATTTCAGTTTTTCTTTTTTAATACATTTGCAAAAATTTCTACATTTGTTTTTTATCAGTAAAGATGGGTGCAGAGTGCACATTAATGAGAAAAATGAACTTTTTTCATTTACCAAATGGCTGCAATGAAACAAAGAGTGAAAAATTTAAAGAGGTCTGAATACTTTCCGTACCCACTGTAAGCCTGTAATATTGACTTGTAAGTTGACATTTGTTGTAACTAGGGTTGATCGTATAACTTCAGATAAGTGCTTATCCGAATAGCTGCCGCAGGAACCCGAATAACTGGAGCACTCCCGATAATCAGGTGTCCGACGCCACAGCTGCATTTGTTGTAGCTATGTGACAGTCACAACACATAGAAGGAGAGCCTGTTTGTTGGGTTCTTCATGTGTTTTGACTGTCACACAGCCGCGACACATGCAGCTGCGGTGCTGAATAGCTGATTATCGGGAGCGCTCTAGGTAACCGAAGATGAAATATCTGCTCCACTCACCATCACTAAACCCATGGATACTTTTAGGGTTAATCAGGAGCCGGTCACCTGGCTCCATGGAGATGTTCAGAGAAGCCAGGTTGTGACCCTCCGGTCAACTGGGATTGGATCTCAATGGACTCTCATCTTCCTAAGCTTGTGGTTGCCTCCTCTCTGTGTGACAGCTGCGAGTCAGTGAAGGGTGAGACACTGGAATTTTGCTGGGACTGTTCTCAGTGTTATCTGCTTGTTTTATGGTTCAATAAAGTATTGCTGCACTGTTACCCTCACCCTGTGCTGTCTGAGTATTACCCACATGGTAAAAGGAGAGCGGGTGCTCAGTGGGATGATTCCTGGACAATGCGGTTTCGGCAAGTGGACTAGGACACCTGCTGACCAGTGTTTCCACAGCCGCGCATCGCCGTCGTCCTGTAACATCACATCTCACGTATCACTGCCGTCCTGTAACATCACACACCTGACACCCAGTGTATCGCTGCCGTCCTGTAACATCACACATCTGACACCCAGCGCATCGCTGCCGTCCTGTAACATCACACATCTGACACCCAGCGCATCGCTGCCGTCCTGTAACATCACACATCTCACACCACACGTATCACTGCCGTCCTGTAACATCACACATCTGACACCCAGCACATCGCTCCCGTCCTGTAACATCACATCTGACACCACGCGCATCGCTGCCGTCCTGTAACATCACACATCTGACACCCAGCGCATCGCCGCCGTCCTGTAACATCACATCTCACACCACACGTATCGCTGCCGTCCTGTAACATCACATCTGACACCCAGCGCATCGCTGCCGTCCTGTAACATCACACATCTGACACCCAGCGCATCGCTGCCGTCCTGTAACATCACACATCTGACACCCAGCGCATCGCTGCCGTCCTGTAACATCACACATCTGACACCCAGCGCATCGCTGCCGTCCTGTAACATCACACATCTGACACCATGCGCATCGCTGCCATCCTGTAACATCAACATCTGAAACCCAGCGCATCGCTGCCATCCTGTAACATCACACATCTGACACCCAGAGCATCGCTGCCGTCCTGTAACATCACACATCTGACACCACGCGTATCGCTGCCGTCCTGTAACATCACATCTCACACCACGTGCATCGCTGCCATCCTGTAACATCACACATCTGACACCCAGCGCATCGCTGCCATCCTGTAACATCACACATCTGACACCCAGAGCATCGCTGCCGTCCTGTAACATCACACATCTGACACCACGCGTATCGCTGCCGTCCTGTAACATCACATCTAACACCACGCGCATCGCTGCCATCCTGTAATATCACATCTCACACCACGTGCATCGCTGCCATCCTGTAACATCACACATCTGACACCACGCGTATCGCCGCCGTCCTGTAATATCACATCTCACACCACGTGCATCGCTGCCATCCTGTAACATCACACATCTGACACCACGCGTATCGCCGCCGTCCTGTAATATCACATCTCACACCACGTGCATCGCTGCCATCCTGTAACATCACACATCTGACACCACGCGTATCGCCGCCGTCCTGTAACATCACATCTCACACCACGCGCATCGCTGCCGTCCTGTAACATCACACACGTGACACTCAGCGCATCGCCGCCGTCCTGTAACATCACATCTCACACCACGCGTATCGCTGCCGTCCTGTAACATCACATCTGACACCACGCGCATCGCTGCCGTCCTGTAACATCACATCTGACATCACGTGCATCGCTGCCGTCCTGTAACATCACATCTGACACCACGCGCATCGCTGCCGTCCTGTAACATCACACACGTGACACCACGCGCATCACTGCCGTCCTGTAACATCACATCTGACATCACGTGCATTGCTGCCGTCCTGTAACATCACATCTGACACCACGCGCATCGCTGCCGTCCTGTAACATCACACATCTGACACCACGCGCATCACTGCCGTCCTGTAACATCACACATCTGACACCACGCGCATCGCTGCCGTCCTGTAACATCACATCTGACACCACGCGCATCGCTGCGCCCTGTAACATCACATCTGACACCACGCGCATCGCTGCCGTCCTGTAACATCACATCTGACACCACGCGCATCACTGCCGTCCTGTAACATCACATCTGACACCACGCGCATCGCTGCCGTCCTGTAACATCACATCTGACACCACGCGCATCACTGCCGTCCTGTAACATCACATCTGACACCACGCGCATCGCTGCCGCCCTGTAACATCACACATCTGACACCACGCGCATCGCTGCCGTCCTGTAACATCACATCTGACACCACGCGCATCACTGCCGTCCTGTAACATCACATCTGACACCACGCGCATCACTGCCGTCCTGTAACATCACATCTGACACCACGCGCATCGCTGCAGTCCTGTAACATCACATCTGACACCACGCGCATCGCCGCCGTCCTGTAACATCACATCTGACACCACGCGCATCGCTGCCGTCCTGTAACATCACACACGTGACACTCAGCGCATCGCCGCCGTCCTGTAACATCACATCTCACACCACGTGCATCGCTGCCATCCTGTAACATCACACATCTGACACCACGCGCATCACTGCCGTCCTGTAACATCACACACGTGACACTCAGCGCATCGCCGCCGTCCTGTAACATCACATCTGACACCACGCGCATCGCTGCCGTCCTGTAATATCACATCTGACACCACGCGCATCGCTGCCGTCCTGTAACATCACATCTGACACCACGCGCATCGCTGCCGTCCTGTAACATCACATCTGACACCAAGCGCATCGCTGCCGTCCTGTAACATCACATCTGACACCACGCGCATCGCTGCCGTCCTGTAACATCACATCTGACACCACGCGCATCGCTGCCGTCCTGTAACATCACATCTGACACCACGCGCATCGCTGCCGTCCTGTAACATCACATCTGACACCACGCGCATCGCTGCCGTCCTGTAACATCACATCTGACACCACGCGCATCGCTGCCGTCCTGTAACATCACATCTCACACCACGCGCATCGCCGCTGTCCTGTAACATCACACACCTGACACCCAGCGTATTTCTGCCGCCCGGTACATCACACACCTGACACCCCGCGTATCTCTGCCGCCCGGTACATCACACACCTGACACCCCGCATATCACTGCCGCCCTGTAACATCACACACCTGACACCCCGCGTATCTCTGCCGCCCGGTACATCACACACCTGACACCCCGCATATCACTGCCGCCCTGTAACATCACACACCTGACACCCAGCGTATCTCTGCCGCCCGGTACATCACACACCTGACACCCCGCGTATCTCTGCCGCCCGGTACATCACACACCTGACACCCCGCATATCGCTGCCGCCCTGTAATATCACACACCTGACACCCCGCGTATCTCTGCCGCCCGGTACATCACACACCTGACACCCCGCGTATCTCTGCCGCCCGGTACATCACACACCTGACACCCCGCATATCACTGCCGCCCTGTAACATCACACACCTGACACCCCGCGTATCTCTGCCGCCCGGTACATCACACACCTGACACCCCGCATATCACTGCCGCCCTGTAACATCACACACCTGACACCCCGCGTATCTCTGCCGCCCGGTACATCACACACCTGACACCCCGCGTATCTCTGCCGCCCGGTACATCACACACCTGACACCCCGCATATCGCTGCCGCCCTGTAATATCACACACCTGACACCCCGCGTATCTCTGCCGCCCGGTACATCACACACCTGACACCCCGCGTATCTCTGCCGCCCGGTACATCACACACCTGACACCCCGCATATCACTGCCGCCCTGTAACATCACACACCTGACACCCCGCGTATCTCTGCCGCCCGGTACATCACACACCTGACACCCCGCATATCGCTGCCGCCCTGTAATATCACACAACCGAGCACAGAGGAAGCACCAACACCCAGAACATTTCTAGCATTTATTATTTGCATAGACGGCGCCCCCTGGTGAAGACGGGCCATGATGACGTCACATTATTACTCAGGGTTTCTGTCGCAATCTATAAGGAATCCTGCAATTTCCGCACTTTCTCTTCTCCGCTGCCATCTCATTATTAGAAGAGGGCTGGGTAACAAGGTACGAAACCACACAGGCTCCACCATTACAGGAGATGGTGGACAGAACTCTGCCCTCCCTGCATAGTGACCTCTGCACAGATGACAGAGCATGCACACAGCACTCCCACAGAATTCAATATGTTGGAAACTGCTCACTTTCTTCCCCTCTCTGCTCAGTAACCTCTGCAAAGCTCACAGAGCATGCTCAGTCCTAAAAGTGACTACATGACCATGGTCCGTCCTGCGCAGTGACACAGGATATGCACAAGCACACTCTCGCCGAGGTCAATCATAGCAGTCGATAGGTGATGGTCACCGCTCACAACTTGCCTATCGCTGCATATTGACATCCAAGCATGCAAACAATCCCTCATGGAAGTCAATGAGCCGTTTTCTAACGTTGCTGCTCAGAGTAAGATGGCCGTCTCGATAATCATGCACATAAAGACAAGTAGATTTGAGGATCATGAACAATTTATCACTTCCTCTGCAGCTTTAAAAAATCACTAGTGGTAAAGACCATGGCCCATTCCTCCGAGGGGCTAACAGTCCCGGCTCACTGCTGTATCATATCAGGACCCCCATCAAATCCTCGGGCAATGAGGGGCTAACAGTCCCAGCTCACTGCTGCAGGATATCAGGACCCCCATCATATCCCGAGCAATGAGGGCTAACAGTCCCGGCTCACTGCTGCAGGATATCAGGACCCCCATCATATCCACGAGCAATGAGGGGCTAACAGTCCCGGCTCACTGCTGCAGGATATCAGGACCCCCATCATATCCATGGGCAACGAGGGTCTAACAGTCCCGGCTCACTGCTGCAGGATATCAGGACCCCCATCATATCCACGAGCAATGAGGGGCTAACAGTCCCGGCTCATGCTGCAGGATATCAGGACCCCCATCATATCCTCGGGCAATGAGGGTCTAACAGTCCCGGCTCACTGCTGCAGGATATCAGGACCCCCATTATATCCACGGGCAATGAGGGACTAACAGTCCCAGCTCACTGCTGCAGGATATCAGGACCCCCATCATATCCATGGGCAATGAGGGTCTAACAGTCCCAGCTCACTGCTGCAGGATATCAGGACCCCCATCATATCCACGGGCAATGAGGGTCTAACAGTCCCAGCTCACTGCTGCAGGATATCAGGACCCCCATTATATCCATGGGCAATGAGGGACTAACAGTCCCAGCTCACTGCTGCAGGATATCAGGACCCCCATCATATCCACGGGCAATGAGGGTCTAACAGTCCCGGCTCACTGCTGCAGGATATCAGGACCCCCATCATATCCACGGGCAATGAGGGTCTAACAGTCCCAGCTCACTGCTGCAGGATATCAGGACCCCCATTATATCCATGGGCAATGAGGGTCTAACAGTCCCAGCTCACTGCTGCAGGATATCAGGACCCCCATCATATCCATGGGCAATGAGGGGCTAACAGTCCCAGCTCACTGCTGCAGGATATCAGGACCCCCATCATATCCACGGGCAATGAGGGGCTAACAGTCCCAGCTCACTGCTGCAGGATATCAGGACCCCCATTATATCCATGGGCAATGAGGGACTAACAGTCCCAGCTCACTGCTGCAGGATATCAGGACCCCCATCATATCCACGGGCAATGAGGGACTAACAGTCCCAGCTCACTGCTGCAGGATATCAGGACCCCCATCATATCCACGGGCAATGAGGGGCTAACAGTCCCAGCTCACTGCTGCAGGATATCATGACCCCCATCATATCCATGGGCAATGAGGGACTAACAGTCCCAGCTCACTGCTGCAGGATATCAGGACCCCCATCATATCCACGGGCAATGAGGGGCTAACAGTCCCAGCTCACTGCTGCAGGATATCAGGACCCCCATCATATCCACGAGCAATGAGGGTCTAACAGTCCCAGCTCACTGCTGCAGGATATCAGGACCCCCATCATATCCACGGGCAATGAGGGGCTAACAGTCCCAGCTCACTGCTGCAGGATATCAGGACCCCCATCATATCCACGAGCAATGAGGGGCTAACAGTCCCGGCTCACTGCTGCAGGATATCAGGACCCCCATCATATCCACGAGCAATGAGGGTCTAACAGTCCCAGCTCACTGCTGCAGGATATCAGGACCCCCATTATATCCACGGGCAATGAGGGACTAACAGTCCCAGCTCACTGCTGCAGGATATCAGGACCCCCATTATATCCACGGGCAATGAGGGACTAACAGTCCCGGCTCACTGCTGTTTCTTGTAAGCTTTTTGGATCACATACTTATTCAGAGTCATGATTGTCTTTATGATTCTTACTATTCAATAAAGCTTGATTTACACAAAAGTCGCACCTGGGGAGCTGGTAATTACCTCTACACACAGGAAAAGTACCGCAGGCTATACCATCTTACACGCCAACAGTCATCATCCTACACATACCGTAAGAAGTATCCCTGTAGGAGAAATGATTCGGGCGAAACGTAATTGTAGTTTACAAACAGATTACAAAATTGATGTTAATCAGAAGAAAGAAAGATTGAATCACCTCTCATCTAACTCTCTCCTCGACAACCTCCAGCCTAGACCCTGGGTGCGGGATAATGGCGAGTGTGGCCTACAGCCTGGGTGCAGGATAATGGCGAGTGTGGCCTACAGCCTGGATGCAGGATAATGGCGAGTGTGGCCTACAGCCTGGGTGCAGGATAATGGCGAGTGTGGCCTACAGCCTGGGTGCAGGATAATGGCGAGTGTGGCCTACAGCCTGGGTGTGGGATAATGGCGAGTGTGGCCTACAGCCTGGGTGCGGGATAATGGCGAGTGTGGCCTACAGCCTGGGTGCAGGATAATGGCGAGTGTGGCCTAGAGCCTGGGTGCAGGATAATGGCGAGTGTGGCCTAGACCTGGGTGGGATAATGGCGAGTGGGCCTAGAGCCTGGACGCAGGATAATGGCGAGTGTGGCCTACAGCCTGGGTGTGGGATAATGGCAAGTGGGCCTACAGCCTGGGTGCAGGATAATGGCGAGTGTGGCCTAGAGCCTGGGTGCGGCATAATGGCGAGTGTGGCCTACAGCCTGGGTGTGGGATAATGGCGAGTGTGGCCTACAGCCTGGACGCAGGATAATGGCGAGTGTGGCCTACAGCCTGGGTGTGGGATAATGGCAAGTGTGGCCTACAGCCTGGGTGTGGGATAATGGCGAGTGTGGCCTACAGCCTGGGTGCAGGATAATGGCGAGTGTGGCCTACAGCTGGGTGTGGGATAATGGCGAGTGTGGCCTACAGCCTGGGTGCGGGATAATGGCGAGTGTGGCCTACAGCCTGGGTGCAGGATAATGGCGAGTGTGGCCTAGAGCCTGGGTGCGGATAATGGCGAGTGTGGCCTAGACCCTGGGTGTGGGATAATGGCGAGTGTGGCCTAGAGCCTGGACGCAGGATAATGGCGAGTGTGGCCTACAGCCTGGGTGTGGGATAATGGCAGTGTGGCCTACAGCCTGGGTGCAGGATAATGGCGAGTGTGGCCTAGAGCCTGGGTGCGGCATAATGGCGAGTGTGGCCTAGACCTGGGTGCGGAATAATGGCGAGCGTGGCCTACAGCCTGGAGCAGGATAATGGCGAGTGTGGCCTACAGCCTGGGTGTGGGATAATGGCAAGTGTGGCCTACAGCCTGGGTGTGGGATAATGGCGAGTGTGGCCTAGAGCCTGGGTGTGGGATAATGGCAAGTGTGGCCTACAGCCTGGGTGTGGGATAATGGCAAGTGTGGCCTAGACCCTGGGTGCGGGATAATGGCGGCGCGGCCTACAGCCTAGGTGTGGGATAATGGCGAGTGTGGCTAGAGCCTGGGTGTGGGATAATGGCGAGTGTGCCTAGAGCCTGGTGGGGATAATGCGGGCGCGGCCTACAGCCTGGGTGCGGATAATGGCGAGTGTGGCCTACAGCTGGGTGCGGATAACGGCGAGTGTGGCCTAGAGCCTGGGTGCGGGATAATGACGGGCGCGGCCTACAGCCTGGGTGCGGGATAATGGAGAGTGTGGCCTAGAGCCTGGACGCAGGATAATGGCAAGTGTGGCCTACAGCCTGGGTGCGGGATAATGGCGAGTGTGGCCTAGAGCCTGGGTGCAGGATAATGGTGAGTGTGGCCTAGAGCCTGGGTGTGGGATAATGGCGAGTGTGGCCTAGAGCCTGGGTGTGGGATAATGGCGGGCGCGGCCTACAGCCTGGGTGCAGGATAATGGCGAGTGTGGCCTACAGCTTGGGTGCGGGATAACGGCGAGTGTGGCCTAGAGCCTGGGTGCGGGATAATGACGGGCGCGGTCTACAGCCTGGGTGCGGGATAATGGAGAGTGTGGCCTAGAGCCTGGACGCAGGATAATGGCAAGTGTGGCCTACAGCCTGGGTGCGGGATAATGGCGAGTGTGGCCTAGAGCCTGGGTGCAGGATAATGGCAAGTGTGGCCTACAGCCTGGGTGTGGGATAATGGCGAGTGTGGCCTACAGCCTGGGTGCGGGATAATGGTGAGTGTGGCCTAGAGCCTGGGTGCGGGATAATGGCAAGTGTGACCTACAGCCTGGGTGCGGATAATGGCGGGCGCGGCCTACAGCCTGGGTGCGGGATAATGGTGAGTGTGCCTAGAGCCTGGGTGCGGGATAATGGCAAGTGTGACCTACAGCCTGAGTGCGGGATAATGGCGAGTGTGGCCTAGAGCCTGGGTGCAGGATAATGGCGGGCGCGGCCTACAGCCTAGGTGCAGGATAATGGCGAGTGTGGCCTAGAGCCTGGGTGCGGGATAATGGCGGGTGCGGCCTACAGCCTGGGTGCGGGATAATGGCGAGTGTGGCCTAGAGGCTGGACGCAGGATAATGGCAAATGTGGCCTACAGCCTGGGTGCGGGATAATGGCGAATGTGGCCTACAGCCTGGGTGCAGGATAATGGAGGGCGCGGCCTACAGCCTGGGTGTGGGATAATGGCGAGTGTGGCCTAGAGCCTGGGTGTGGGATAATGGCGAGTGTGGGCTAGAGCCTGGGTGTGCTATAATGGCGGGCGCGGCCTACAGCCTGGGTGCGGGATAATGGCGAGTGTGGCCTACAGCCTGGGTGTGGGATAATGGCGAGTGTGGCCTAGAGCCTGGGTGCGGGATAATGGCGAGTGTGGCCTACAGCCTGGGTGTGGGATAATGGCGAGTGTGGCCTACAGCCTGGGTGTGGGATAATGGCAAGTGTGGCCTACAGCCTGGGTGCGGGATAATGGCGAGTGTGGCCTACAGCCTGGGTGCGGGATAATGGTGAGTGTGGCCTAGAGCCTGGGTGCGGGATAATGGCAAGTGTGGCCTACAGCCTGGGTGCGGGATAATGGCGGGCGCGGCCTACAGCCTGGGTGCGGGATAATGGCGAGTGTGGCCTAGAGCCTGGACGCAGGATAATGGCAAGTGTGGCCTACAGCCTGGGTGCGGGATAATGGCGAGTGTGGCCTAGAGCCTGGGTGCGGGATAATGGCGAGTGTGGCCTAGAGCCTGGGTGCAGGATAATGGAGGGCGCGGCCTACAGCCTGGTGTGGGATAATGGCGAGTGTGGCCTAGAGCCTGGACGCAGGATAATGGCGAGTGTGGCCTAGAGCCTGGACGCAGGATAATGGCAAGTGTGGCCTACAGCCTGGGTGTGGGATAATGGCAAGTGTGGCCTACAGCCTGGGTGTGGGATAATGGCGAGTGTGGCCTAGAGCCTGGATGCAGGATAATGGCGAGTGTGGCCTACAGCCTGGGTGTGGGATAATGGCAAGTGTGGCCTACAGCCTGGGTGTGGGATAATGGCGAGTGTAGCCTAGAGCCTGGACGCAGGATAATGGCGAGTGTGGCCTACAGCCTGGGTGTGGGATAATGGCAAGTGTGGCCTACAGCTTGGGTGTGGGATAATGGCGAGTGTGGCCTAGAGCCTGGACGCAGGATAATGGCGAGTGTGGCCTACAGCCTGGGTGTGGGATAATGGCAAGTGTGGCCTACAGCCTGGGTGTGGGATAATGGCAAGTGTGGCCTACAGCCTGGGTGTGGGATAATGGCGAGTGTGGCCTAGAGCCTGGATGCAGGATAATGGCGAGTGTGGCCTACAGCCTGGGTGTGGGATAATGGCAAGTGTGGCCTACAGCCTGGGTGTGGGATAATGGCGAGTGTAGCCTAGAGCCTGGACGCAGGATAATGGCGAGTGTGGCCTACAGCCTGGGTGTGGGATAATGGCAAGTGTGGCCTACAGCTTGGGTGTGGGATAATGGCGAGTGTGGCCTAGAGCCTGGACGCAGGATAATGGCGAGTGTGGCCTACAGCCTGGGTGTGGGATAATGGCAAGTGTGGCCTACAGCCTGGGTGTGGGATAATGGCAAGTGTGGCCTACAGCCTGGGTGTGGGATAATGGCGAGTGTGGCCTAGAGCCTGGACGCAGGATAATGGCGAGTGTGGCCTACAGCCTGGGTGTGGGATAATGGCGAGTGTGGTCTAGAGCCTAGGTGTGGGATAATGGCGAGTGTGGTCTAGAGCCTGGACGCAGGATAATGGCGGGCACGATGTATAGCCTGGGAACGGGATAACGGTGGGCACAAAAGCTTGGTAACCCTCTTCATGGATGAACACTTGGCCACTCCTGTCGGCTGATGACAACTCTCAGAGGTAAACACAGACAATGAGCATGGGCACATCTCTGATGGTCAGGGAATGCTGCCTAATTTTCTCATGTTTTGGCCGTGACCAGAGAACGATTCACATCAGGCCTTGTCTGCACATCGATTCGATGACCAGTGAGACTTCAGTGACATGAGGAGTCAGCCCAGAGCATAGTCCATGACTAGCTGGAGGCAACGTTTCCCATGACTGCTGATTTCAGGTCACTTCATCTAATACAGTAGTGTTCACAATAACAGCTGTGTGTTGAAAATAATAAGAGTGAATCCCAAAATCTTTCTCCTAGTTGTTATTTCCAGCATTGGGAACATCGCTCACTGATTCCTAATTCAGAACATGAAGAGAAATGAAGAGAATTTACAACTACTGAAAAGAACAGAAAACGACCATTGTCCGTTGTAATAATCAGCAGCGTCTGCCTTTCTCTTGTACTATTCTCTATGAGGATTTATCATTCCGGTGAATCGCTGACCTGATATTTAGTTGTTACCCACAGTTTTTTAGAACGGCTTCACATCTATGCTGCATAGATTAATGTCCGGGGATTGGGCTAGCCACGGAATAACCTCAATTTTGCTCATTTCCTGTTGTGTTTAGGGTCATTGTCTTGGTGAAGCCCCCATTTCACGGGCATATCCTCTTCAGTGTAAGGCAACATGACCTCTTCCAACTATTTTACTATCTGCAAACTGGTGCCGGACCTATTTACCACATACCAGGAATCATGGATCATAGTAAGAGAAACATGCCCATGTCATGATGCTTCACCACCATGCTTCACTGTGTGCAGAGTGTATTGTGACTGCAGAGTTTGGGGGTCGTCTGATGAACTGTCTGTGGCACTTGGAACCAAACAGAACAGTTTTACTTTCATCAGTCCACAGAATGTTTCTCCATTTCTCTTTAGGCCAGTTGATCACTTCTTTGGCACATTGTATCCGCTTCAGCACGTCTTTTTTTTTTCAGTGGTTGTTTGCGGGGATTTCTTGGTAAGAGATTAGAGTCACACAGGCGTCTTCTGTCACAGTCCTCACAGGTAACACGTGATTGTGATCATCCTGGAGCCGATCATTGGCGGAGCCTTTGCTATTCTTCCATCCATTAGAATGGTCGTCTTCCGCGTCTCTCTGGTTTGGCTTTCCATTATAAAGCATTGGAGATCATTTTAGCTGAACGGCCGATCATTGTCTGCTCTTCTTTATAAATTTTACCTTCTCCAATCAACTTTATAATCAGAGTCCACCGTTCTTCTGAACAATGTCTGGAATGACCCATATTTCTCAGGCTTTCCAGGAGAAATGCATGAGGAACATGTCCTGGCTTCACCCTTAAATAAGGGCCACCTGATTCAGACCTATGTCTTCACAGAATGATTGACCTCACTGCTTGATCTCCACATTGATATTATTGTGAACACACCGCCTTACAATTATTCTAATACACAGAATAGGAAACCTGCGAATCATGAATGCAGAGTCTGGTGGTTCTCTTACCTACTGCACCGACTGGTAAATTGTGTGATGTGTGGTGATATAAATGTTACCAAAAACAGCGATTCATCTGGTTACTCATATTGGACGGCTGCTATCCTGAACACTACTGTACATTACAGCTGGGTCACACAAAGCTATTTTTTCATTTTTTTTCTTCTAGTCAGAAAACACAGGACTTAGACCATGAAGCTGAAGAGTGTGTACAAGGGCAAGCGGCGGGTTCACACAGTGCAGTCTCTGGCGCTGCCCTACTCTACCGCAGAAACTTCTGACGTCCGGTGTTCACCTACATAATAATGGCTCACAAGTCACTTATCCACATGCTTGGCTCCGTATGTCACATGCATGAGCACTCGCTGCCAGTAGACCTAGAAATGTCCATTTATAGTCTATCTGCTAATATCTCCTCTGACTACAGGACCCAGGAATCTTCAGCAGCCAGAAAAAGGGTGAAAACATGGAAGATCTGCTGGACACTAAGCAGACCCTGACCAGCCATGTGTGGTGCAAGGAGCAGACCCATTGACCACACACTGAAAAAACTGGCTACACATAGAGAAATATTTTGCTGGAATTCACGCTTAAGTGTGTGTAGGACGGCTGAACAGCACATTACAGAGTAACACACAGAGCCCCAGTTATACCCAGGGGTGGCACGGCCTGGTATGATGTCTGAGGCTACAGGTATTTATCCACTGTCCCAGAAACCCAAGGTGCTCAAAGAGAAAGCACCAGAGACCCTCGGAAAGTGTAGAGCAGATTGACCACTGCGGTCAGGGAAGGTTTGTCCATGTGGATTATGGCCAGATGACGACCATGGCGATGGTTTAAGCTTCGCTGTCACAATTTTAGTGATGTTTCTTGGGGGAGATTGTATCTCGCGGTGATGAGGAGGTGCAGACAGAGCCTGGTTCTGTCCTCAGCATATGACTGCGACCCGTCTGTTGGGGATGGGTGGATGGAAGGGTGGATGTGTCCCAGTAATTAAGCCTAAAAAGTACAGAAAACAGAAGATCTTACAGTAATTGAGCTGGAGAACCCCTAAGACTAGCAGAAGCACAGAGGGAACGACCAAGCAGTACATGGGGTAATTCTAGATATATGGGTGACTAACTGGAAATCTACACCGGACCTGATGCTCACCGCGGATTCCTTACCCAACACACAGGTCAGCAATCTTCAGAGTCAGCATTGGATATCATTACTGGCTCGAGGGATAAATCTATGTCTTGTTTTAATGAACAGATAACCAAAGAAGTTAAGAAGCTGAAAGACCCCAAATACATGAAGAGGCTAAAGCACAATCCACCATCATGCCAGTAGTGAAAGGAGCATCGGAGAGGGCGATACCTGTCCCGGCCATAAAGAAAAATACGCATTCCCTAGACACGTCTGAAGTCCCTACACATTCAGTTATAAGAAATGATGAAGGATCAGAGAAGGCACGCTCAACACAATATTCAATAAATCAATATTCAAGGGCACCGCTTGGACTCTGCATCATTTGTAAGTTGCCTACTTAGGGCTTTGTGCAGTTTCAATATCTTCGCTAATTATTTTACAAGATACTCAGATCCTGGATGTTCTCACCATATACATAGATCCATAATGGGTCATTCATTTACACAGCTCCTCCTCTTGCCTTCCCATTAAGGTTATGCCTCACATATATTTGGTTGTTTCATGCACTGGCACTTTATTAACGGAGCTTTGGTTATCTAACCTGCATAGATTTATAAATTAAGCTGCTTTTTTGGCAATTGGTGTGTAACAGAGCCCTTGCCTGGTCCGTCCCTCGCATTGGAGGCATTTTTTATTGGTTTTGTATATATTTCTCAATTACAATAAAGATTTGCTGTTGATTTATTGAATATTGTGTTGAGCGTGCCTTCTCTGATTGTCCTTCATCATTTCTTATAATTGAATGTGTAGGGACTGCAGACGGGTTTACATGTATTGTTTGGCACCATAGTATTGGATCACTTTCTATTGATTATATTCCCTAGACACTGGCAGATAATGGTTAGGAGGAAACATGGAAGCAGAAATGTGTAACTGGAACTGCAAACAAGAGGACGAGGCTAAGAGCACACAAATAAGTCAGAGAGGGACAGGCTGGACAAGACGCGTAAGAGGAATGGGGGACAGGCTCGACAAGACGCGTAAGAGGAATGGGGGGACAGGCTCGACAAGACGCGTAAGAGGAATGGGGGACAGGCTCGACAAGACGCGTAAGAGGAATGGGGGACATGCTCGACAAGACGCGTAAGAGGAATGGGGGACATGCTCGACAAGACGCGTAAGAGGAATGGGGGACATGCTCGACAAGACGCGTAAGAGGAATGGGGGACATGCTCGACAAGACGCGAAAGAGGAATGGGGGGCCGGCTCGACAAGACGCGTAAGAGGAATGGGGGGACAGGCTCGACAAGACGCGTAAGAGGAATGGGGGGACATGCTCGACAAGACGCGTAAGAGGAATGGGGGACATGCTCGACAAGACGCGTAAGAGGAATGGGGGACATGCTCGACAAGACGCGTAAGAGGAATGGGGGACATGCTCGACAAGACGCGTAAGAGGAATGGGGGACATGCTCGACAAGACGCGAAAGAGGAATGGGGGACAGGCTCGACAAGACGCGTAAGAGGAATGGGGGGACAGGCTCGACAAGACGCGTAAGAGGAATGGGGGACAGGCTCGACAAGACGCGTAAGAGGAATGGGGGGACAGGCTCGACAAGACGCGTAAGAGGAATGGGGGACATGCTCGACAAGACGCGTAAGAGGAATGGGGGGACAGGCTCGACAAGACGCGTAAGAGGAATGGGGGGACAGGCTCGACAAGACGCGTAAGAGGAATGGGGGACATGCTCGACAAGACGCGTAAGAGGAATGGGGGACATGCTCGACAAGACGCGTAAGAGGAATGGGGGACATGCTCGACAAGACGCGTAAGAGGAATGGGGGACATGCTCGACAAGACGCGTAAGAGGAATGGGGGACATGCTCGACAAGACGCGTAAGAGGAATGGGGGACAGGCTCGACAAGACGCAAAAGAGGAATGGGGGACAGGCTCGACAAGACGCGAAAGAGGAATGGGGGACAGGCTCGACAAGACGCGTAAGAGGAATGGGGGACAGGCTGGACAAGACGCATAAGAGGAATGGGGGACAGGCTGGACAAGAC
>JARQOD010002788.1:0-73117 GCA_033576555.1 Oophaga sylvatica | reverse complement strand
TCTGGCCGTCTGGGGCCCGGCGGTCGGCGTATGTTGGGGATATATTTAGGGGGGGAAATGTTTTAACATTTTCGTGAGCCACCTGAGTGTCTGGTAATTAGTACCGCGCTGCTGAGATCCTGAGGGATGGTGCAGCTAGATGTCGGGTCCCCTACAGGTGGGACTTGGTCCCTCAAAGTCTAGGGGATTTGTGAAGTCGGGTGCGGATAAAAACACAGTCTCACACGGTCAGCGTCTTTCCATACCTTTACTTGTAAGATTTTTCAAGCAGGTCCCAGGGAGGCTGATCCAAGAGGATGTTTTTTCGAGATAGCAGCTGGGCAAGTTGGGGCCTCCTTTACTTCCAATATGACGAGCCCCAACTAGCATGAAGCGTAGTTCCCTCCAATAAATCTGGTTCTTCTACCACCATGCATGAAGCTATGGTGATGCTTCGGTCCCAAAACCCGGGTTAACAGTGAAAGGACTTCCAATCCTAAAGCACTCACAATATCTACCACTGTGCCTTTCGCCTTGCCCGTGGCTGGTACATAAGCATCCCTCACTTCAACAGATATATATATCAGTCAGTTCCTTCTTAGTTCCTTCCAGAGCTTGCTAGCAGAATACCAGTAATATTTTTAGGCGGGAGCACGTCTCTGAACCTCTACCGCCCCTCTAGACAGGCGTCTGAATTATCTGCAGCTCACCCCTCTCTCCTGCACTGATTTCTCGCTGACTGACTGTCTCCTCAACAAACTGAACGACTGAAGACAGACACTCTTGACTGAACACTCCCTCTGATGTCACAAGCTTATAAACCTGTGGGCGTGTCTAAGTGCATGTTGGAATGAATGTTCATTTAGCATTAAACTGCTATCTCTCCACACATCCTCCAGGTACTGCGTGTGCCTTCACACACCAGGCTACACATTCCCCCATGGGAAAAAAGACAGCACTCCCGGGCTGTGAAATACAAGAAACAGAAAATTTTGTTTATGCATAACAACAAACATTAACTTCTTCCCATCCGGGAGGTACGAATATCTTGAACGTTGCATTAAACATAGAAAAATACACAAAGTATTAAATAGACATTTTTCATATTAACGTACAAACTACTTTCACTTTTATAAAAACTTATATACATCTTCTCAGCTGCGGTAAACCCTGTCTGGGTCCTACCGTTCTTCACATCTCTTTATTAATTTCTGTTACACTTTCCATCCCGGGGGCTGGAACAATGCGATGATCCCTAGATCTCATGACGAACAGATCATGTGCTGCGATCAGAGTCTGGGTCGCAACAGTCTTTGTATGAACCATCAGGGGCGCAACGGGTATCTCTTTCTCGTGAGACGCCGACTGCGTCTCAATTTGCGTTGCAGGGGGCGATTCAGCTGTAACCGCAGTTTGCGATGTAGATTGGGTCCCGATTGCGATGCAGAGTAGGTCGCCGATTGCGATACTGAGGTGTACGCAGGGGCGATGCGGAATAGGACGCACAATGCTGGTGTGATGCAGAGCAGGAAGCAGGTGTGCGCAATGGCTCAATTGAGGACGCACTAACCTGCTGCTGTCGCTGCTCCATCTCTTCCCAGTCGCTCTCCATCATTGACGGCTGGGTCCCCGCCGGTGTCCCTACCAGGGATTGATCATCTGCTGCGGCCTCCTGGCCGGCGGGCGTTCCGGAACTGGCGGTACCTCCTCAACCTCCTTTGCCTCCACCGCTCCATCGGTGGGATCAGGATCGGTACTTTTGGGGCAGCCTCCGGTTTCTCTTCAGCCTTCCTCAGCAGGGAACTTGGAATTCAGGAGACGGCATTATGCTTGTAGGAGAGAACACTGCGTCCCTCAGCAGCCGCTGTTTCAGGGCACGCCAGCGTCTCTCTATCTCCTTCATTCCTTTTCGGTGGAGACAGGACCTTCGTCGCAGGCGCTCTGATGTCAGAGCGTTCACTTCCTGTCGCAGGACCTGCCGATGAGTCAGAGCCGGGGGCGGAGCCAGGCAACAGCGCGCTTTTACAGGTACGCCCACCTTCTTCTCCAGCGCCTGAGGGCGCGAATATGGCGGCAAAATGGCAGATTTTAGCGCCAAAAATAGCAAACAGTCTTTTTCACTAAAACAATTCCATAGGCACGCAGGGCTCGCAATTTTGCGAGTTTCGCATCCTGTTCGTGACGCCAAAGTTTTGTGTCGACCCGCCACCACAATTGTGGGTTACCAGGGCAATGGGGTACTCAGAGCCGAGCCCATGGAAGTCTATGGGGGTTTTGTCACAGGTAGCTGTGGCTCGTCTTGGCCCGGGCGGTCTGGCGTATGTTGGGGATATATTTACAGGGATTGATTTATGTACAGTTCGTGACGCCACCTGTAGTGTTCTGGTAATTAGTACCAGCGCTGCTGTAGATCTCTGAGGGATGGTGATGCAGCTAGATGTCGGGTCCCCTACAGGTGGGACTGGTCCCTCAAAGTCTATGGGATTTGTGAAGTCGAGTGCAGATAAAGAACACAGTCTCACACGGTCAGCGTCTTTCCATACCTTTACTTGTAAGATGTTCAAGCAGGTCCCAGGGAGGCTGATCCAAGGAGATGTATTTCGAGATAGCAGCTGGGCAAGTTAGGGGCCTCCTTTACTTCCAATATGACGAGTCCAACTAGCATGAAGCGTAGTTCCCTCCAATAAATCTGGTTCTTCTACCACCATGCATGAAGCTATGGTGATGCTTCGGTCCCAGTAACCGGTTAACAGTGCAGGACTTCCAATCCTAAAGCACTCACAATATCTACCACTGTGCCTTTCGCCTTGCCCGTGCTGGTAGCATAAGCATCCCTCACTTCACAGATATATATATCAGTCAGTTCCTTCTTAGTTCCTTCCAGAGCTTGCTAGCAGAATACCAGTAATACTTTTAGGCAGGAGCACGTCTCTGAACCTCTACCGTCCTCTAGACAGGCGTCTGAATTATCTGCAGCTCACTCCTCTCTCCTGCACTGACTTCTCGCTGACTGACTGTCTCCTCAGACAAACTGAACTGACTGAAGACAGGACACTCTCTGACTGAACACTCCCTGCTGATGTCACAAGCTTATAAACCTGTGGGCGTGTCTAAGTGCATGTTGGAATGAATGTTCATTTAGCATTAAACTGCTATCTCTCCACACATCCTCCAGGGTACTGCGTGTGCCTTCACACACCAGGGCTACACACTGGCACTACACAGCCGGACATCTCCTGCCCATCATATTCTATACTGCTAGTGCTGGCACTACACAGCCGGACATCTCCTGCCCATCATATTCTATACTGCTAGTGCTGGCCCTACACAGCTGGACATCTACTGCCCATCATATTCTATACTGCTAGTGCTGGCCCTACACAGCCGGACATCTCCTGCCCATCATATTCTATACTGCTATTGCTGGCACTACACAGCCGGACATATCCTGCCCATCATATTCTATACTGCTAGTGCTGGCACTACACAGCCGGACATCTCCTGCCCATCATATTCTATACTGCTAGTGCTGACACTACACAGCCGGACATCTCCTGCCCATCATATTCTATACTGCTAGTGCTGGCCCTACACAGCCGGGCATCTCCTGCCCATCATATTCTATACTGCTTGTGCTGGCACTACACAGCCGGACATCTCCTGCCCATCATATTCTATACTGCTAGTGCTGACACTACACAGCCGGACATCTCCTGCCCATCATATTCTATACTGCTGGTGCTGCCCCTACACAGCCGGACATCTCCTGCCCATCATATTCTATACTGCTAGTGCTGACACTACACAGCCGGACATCTCCTGCCCATCATATTCTATACTGCTAGTGCTGGCCCTACACAGCCGGGCATCTCCTGCCCATCATATTCTATACTGCTAGTGCTGACACTACACAGCCGGACATCTCCTGCCCATCATATTCTATACTGCTAGTGCTGGCCCTACACAGCCGGACATCTCCTGCCGATCATATTCTATACTGCTAGTGCTGACACTACACAGCCGGACATCTCCTGCCAATCATATTCTATACTGCTAGTGCTGACACTACACAGCCAGACATCTCCTGCCTATCATATTCTATACTGCTAGTGCTGGCACTACACAGCCGGACATCTCCTGCCCATCATATTCTATACTGCTAGTGCTGACACTACACAGCCGGACATCTCCTGCCATCATATTCTATACTGCTAGTGCTGGCCCTACACAGCCGGACATCTCCTGCCCATCATATTCTATACTGCTAGTGCTGGCCCTACACAGCCGGACATCTCCTGCCCATCATATTCTATACTGCCAGTGCTGGAACTACACAGCCGGACATCTACTGCCCATCATATTCTATACTGCTAGTGCTGACACTACACAGCCAGACATCTCCTGTCCATCATATTCTATACTGCTAGTGCTGGCCCTACACAGCCGGACATCTCCTGCACATCATATTCTATACTGCTAGTGCTGACACTACACAGCCGGACATCTCCTGCCCATCATATTCTATACTGCTAGTGCTGGCCCTACACAGCCGGACATCTCCTGCCCATCATATTCTATACTGCTAGTGCTGGCCCTACACAGCCGGACATCTCCTGCCCATCATATTCTATACTGCTAGTGCTGACACTACACAGCCGGACATCTCCTGCCCATCATGTTCTATAGTGCTAGTGCTGACACTACACAGCCGGACATCTCCTGCCCATCATATTCTATACTGCTAGTGCTGACACTACACAGCCGGACATCTACTGCCCATCATATTCTATACTGCTAGTGCTGACACTACACAGCCAGACATCTCCTGTCCATCATATTCTATACTGCTAGTGCTGGCCCTACACAGCCGGACATCTCCTGCACATCATATTCTATACTGCTAGTGCTGACACTACACAGCCGGACATCTCCTGCCCATCATATTCTATACTGCTAGTGCTGGCCCTACACAGCCGGACATCTCCTGCCCATCATATTCTATACTGCTAGTGCTGGCCCTACACAGCCGGACATCTCCTGCCCATCATATTCTATACTGCTAGTGCTGACACTACACAGCCGGACATCTCCTGCCCATCATGTTCTATAGTGCTAGTGCTGACACTACACAGCCGGACATCTCCTGCCCATCATATTCTATACTGCTAGTGCTGACACTACACAGCCGGACATCTCCTGTCCATCATATTCTATACTGCTAGTGCTGGCCCTACACAGCCGGACATCTCCTGCCCATCATATTCTATACTGCTAGTGCTGGCCCTACACAGCCAGACATCTCCTGCCCATCATATTCTATACTGCTAGTGCTGACACTACACAGCCGGACATCTCCTGCCCATCATATTCTATACTGCTAGTGCTGGCTCTACACAGCCGGACATCTCCTGCCCATCATATTCTATACTGCTAGTGCTGGCACTACACAGCCGGACATCTCCTGCCCATCATATTCTATACTGCTAGTGCTGACACTACACAGCCGGACATCTCCTGCCCATCATATTCTATACTGCTAGTGCTGGCCCTACACATCCGGACATCTCCTGCCCATCATATTCTATACTGCTAGTGCTGGCCCTACACAGCCGGACATCTCCTGTCCATCATATTCTATACTGCTAGTGCTGGCCCTACACAGCCGGACATCTCTTGCCCATCATATTCTATACTGCTAGTGCTGACACTACACAGCCGGACATCTCCTGCCCATCATATTCTATACTGCTAGTGCTGGCCCTACACAGCCGGACATCTCCTGCCCATCATATTCTATACTGCTCGTGCTGGCACTACACAGCCGGACATCTCCTGACCATCATATTCTATACTGCTAGTGCTGGCCCTACACAGCCGGACATCTCCTGCCCATCATATTCTATACTGCTAGTGCTGGCCCTACACAGCCGGACATCTCCTGCCCATCATATTCTATACTGCTCGTGCTGGCACTACACAGCCGGACATCTCCTGACCATCATATTCTATACTGCTAGTGCTGGCCCTACACAGCCGGACATCTCCTGCCCATCATATTCTATACTGCTAGTGCTGACACTACACATCCGGACATCTCCTGCCCATCATATTCTATACTGCTAGTGCTGGCCCTACACAGCCGGACATCTCCTGCCCATCATATTCTATACTGCTCGTGCTGGCACTACACAGCCAGACATCTCCTGCCCATCATATTCTATACTGCTAGTGCTGACACTACACAGCCGGACATCTCCTGCCCATCATATTCTATACTGCTAGTGCTGGCCCTACACAGCCGGACATCTCCTGCCCATCATATTCTATACTGCTAGTGCTGGCCCTACACAGCCGGACATCTCCTGCCCATCATATTCTATACTGCTAGTGCTGGCACTACACAGTCGGACATCTCCTGCCCAACATATTCTATACTGCTACTGCTAGCACTACACAGCCGGACATCTCCTGCCCATCATATACTATACTGCTAGTGCTGGCCCTAAACAGCCGGGCATCTCCTGCCCATCATATTCTATACTGCTAGTGCTGGCACTACACAGCCAGACATCTCCTGCCCATCATATTCTATACTGCTAGTGCTGGCACTACACAGCCGGACATCTCCTGCTCATCATATTCTATACTGCTCGTGCTGGCCCTACACAGCCAGACATCTCCTGCCCATCATATTCTATACTGCTAGTGCTGGCCCTACACAGCCGGACATCTCCTGCCCATCATATTCTATACTGCTAGTGCTAACCCTACACAGCCGGACATCTCCTGCCCATCATATTCTATACTGCTAGTGCTGGCCCTACACAGCCAGACATCTCCTGCCCATCATATTCTATACTGCTAGTGCTGGCCCTACACAGCCGGACATCTCCTGCCCATCATATTCTATACTGCTAGTGCTGGCCCTACACAGCCGGACATCTCCTGCCCATCATATTCTATACTGCTTGTGCTGGCCCTACACAGCCAGACATCTCCTGCCCATCATATTCTATACTGCTAGTGCTGGCCCTACACAGCCGGACATCTCCTGCCCATCATATTCTATACTGCTACTGCTGGCACTACACAGCCGGACATCTCCTGCCCATCATATTCTATACTGCTAGTGCTGACACTACACAGCCGGACATCTCCTGCCCATCATATTCTATACTGCTAGTGCTGGGACTACACAGCCGGACATCTCCTGCCCATCATATTCTATACTGCTAGTGCTGGCCCTACACCGCGGGACATCTCCTGCCTATCATATTCTATACTGCTAGTGCTGGCACTATACAGCCGGACATCTCCTGCCCATCATATTCTATACTGCTAGTGCTGGCCCTACACAGCCGGACATCTCCTGCCCATCATATTCTATACTGCTAGTGCTGGCACTACATAGCCCGACATCTCCTGCCCATCATATTCTATACTGCTGGTGCTGGCCCTACACAGCCGGACATCTCCTGCCCATCATATTCTATACAGCTAGTGCTGGCACTATACAGCCGGACATCTCCTGCCCATCATATTCTATACAGCTAGTGCTGGCACTACACAGCCGGACATCTACTGCCCATCATATTCTATACTGCTAGTGCTGACACTACACAGCCGGACATCTCCTGTCCATCATATTCTATACTGCTAGTGCTGGCACTACACAGCCGGACATCTCCTGCCCATCATATTCTATACTGCTAGTGCTGGTGTGTCGACCCGCCACCACAATTGTGGGTTACCAGGGCAATGGGGTACTCAGAGCCGAGCCCATGGAAGTCTATGGGGGTTTTGTCACAGGTAGCTGTGGCTCGGTCTGTGGCCCGGGCGGTCTGGCGTATGTTGGGGATATATTTACAGGGGATTGATTTATGTACAGTTCGTGACGCCACCTGTAGTGTTCTGGTAATTAGTACCAGCGCTGCTGTAGATCTCTGAGGGGATGGTGATGCAGCTAGATGTCGGGTCCCCTACAGGTGGGACTGGTCCCTCAAAGTCTATGGGATTTGTGAAGTCGGGTGCGGATAAAGAACACAGTCTCACACGGTCAGCGTCTTTCCATACCTTTACTTGTAAGATGTTCAAGCAGGTCCCAGGGAGGCTGATCCAAGGAGGATGTATTTCGAGATAGCAGCTGGGCAAGTTAGGGGCCTCCTTTACTTCCAATATGACGAGTCCAACTAGCATGAAGCGTAGTTCCCTCCAATAAATCTGGTTCTTCTACCACCATGCATGAAGCTATGGTGATGCTTCGGTCCCAGTAACCGGTTAACAGTGCAGGACTTCCAATCCTAAAGCACTCACAATATCTACCACTGTGCCTTTCGCCTTGCCCGTGCTGGTAGCATAAGCATCCCTCACTTCACAGATATATATATCAGTCAGTTCCTTCTTAGTTCCTTCCAGAGCTTGCTAGCAGAATACCAGTAATACTTTTAGGCAGGAGCACGTCTCTGAACCTCTACCGTCCTCTAGACAGGCGTCTGAATTATCTGCAGCTCACTCCTCTCTCCTGCACTGACTTCTCGCTGACTGACTGTCTCCTCAGACAAACTGAACTGACTGAAGACAGGACACTCTCTGACTGAACACTCCCTGCTGATGTCACAAGCTTATAAACCTGTGGGCGTGTCTAAGTGCATGTTGGAATGAATGTTCATTTAGCATTAAACTGCTATCTCTCCACACATCCTCCAGGGTACTGCGTGTGCCTTCACACACCAGGGCTACACATTCCCCCATGGTAAAAGACAGCACTCCCGGGCTGTGAAATACAAGAAGACAGAAAATTTTGTTTATGCATAACAACAAACATTAACTTCTTCCCATCCGGGAGGTACGAATATCTTGAACGTTGCATTAAACATAGAAAAATACACAAAGTATCAAATAGACATTTTTCATATTAACGGTACAAACTACTTTCACTTTTATAAAAACTTATATACATCTTCTCAGCTGCGGTAAACCCTGTCTGGGTCCTACCGTTCTTCACATCTCTTTATTAATTTCTGTTACACTTTCCATCCCGGGGGCTGGAACAATGCGATGATCCCTAGATCTCATGACGAACAGATCATGTGCTGCGATCAGAGTCTGGGTCGCAACAGTCTTTGTATGAACCATCAGGGGCGCAACGGGTATCTCTTTCTCGTGAGACGCCGACTGCGTCTCAATTTGCGTTGCAGGGGGCGATTCAGCTGTAACCGCAGTTTGCGATGTAGATTGGGTCGCCGATTGCGATGCAGAGTAGGTCGCCGATTGCGATACTGAGGTGTACGCAGGGGGCGATGCGGAATAGGACGCACAATGCTGGTGTGATGCAGAGCAGGAAGCAGGTGTGCGCAATGGCTCAATTGAGGACGCACTAACCTGCTGCTGTCGCTGCTCCATCTCTTCCCAGTCGCTCTCCATCATTGACGGCTGGGTCCCCGCCGGTGTCCCTACCAGGGATTGATCATCTGCTGCGGCCTCCTGGCCGGGCGGGCGTTCCGGAACTGGCGGTACCTCCTCAACCTCCTTTGCCTCCACCGCTCCATCGGTGGGATCAGGATCGGTACTTTTGGGGGCAGCCTCCGGTTTCTCTTCAGCCTTCCTCAGCAGGGAACTTGGGAATTCAGGAGACGGCATTATGCTTGGAGGAGAGAACACTGCGTCCCTCAGCAGCCGCTGTTTCAGGGCACGCCAGCGTCTCTCTATCTCCTTCATTCCTTTTCGGTGGAGACAGGACCTTCGTCGCAGGCGCTCTGATGTCAGAGCGTTCACTTCCTGTCGCAGGACCTGCCGATGAGTCAGAGCCGGGGGCGGAGCCAGGCAACAGCGCGCTTTTACAGGTACGCCCACCTTCTTCTCCAGCGCCTGAGGGCGCGAATATGGCGGCAAAATGGCAGATTTTAGCGCCAAAAATAGCAAACAGTCTTTTTCACTAAAACAATTCCATAGGCACGCAGGGCTCGCAATTTTGCGAGTTTCGCATCCTGTTCGTGACGCCAAAGTTTTGTGTCGACCCGCCACCACAATTGTGGGTTACCAGGGCAATGGGGTACTCAGAGCCGAGCCCATGGAAGTCTATGGGGGTTTTGTCACAGGTAGCTGTGGCTCGGTCTGTGGCCCGGGCGGTCTGGCGTATGTTGGGGATATATTTACAGGGGATTGATTTATGTACAGTTCGTGACGCCACCTGTAGTGTTCTGGTAATTAGTACCAGCGCTGCTGTAGATCTCTGAGGGGATGGTGATGCAGCTAGATGTCGGGTCCCCTACAGGTGGGACTGGTCCCTCAAAGTCTATGGGATTTGTGAAGTCGGGTGCGGATAAAGAACACAGTCTCACACGGTCAGCGTCTTTCCATACCTTTACTTGTAAGATGTTCAAGCAGGTCCCAGGGAGGCTGATCCAAGGAGGATGTATTTCGAGATAGCAGCTGGGCAAGTTAGGGGCCTCCTTTACTTCCAATATGACGAGTCCAACTAGCATGAAGCGTAGTTCCCTCCAATAAATCTGGTTCTTCTACCACCATGCATGAAGCTATGGTGATGCTTCGGTCCCAGTAACCGGTTAACAGTGCAGGACTTCCAATCCTAAAGCACTCACAATATCTACCACTGTGCCTTTCGCCTTGCCCGTGCTGGTAGCATAAGCATCCCTCACTTCACAGATATATATATCAGTCAGTTCCTTCTTAGTTCCTTCCAGAGCTTGCTAGCAGAATACCAGTAATACTTTTAGGCAGGAGCACGTCTCTGAACCTCTACCGTCCTCTAGACAGGCGTCTGAATTATCTGCAGCTCACTCCTCTCTCCTGCACTGACTTCTCGCTGACTGACTGTCTCCTCAGACAAACTGAACTGACTGAAGACAGGACACTCTCTGACTGAACACTCCCTGCTGATGTCACAAGCTTATAAACCTGTGGGCGTGTCTAAGTGCATGTTGGAATGAATGTTCATTTAGCATTAAACTGCTATCTCTCCACACATCCTCCAGGGTACTGCGTGTGCCTTCACACACCAGGGCTACACACTGGCACTACACAGCCGGACATCTCCTGCCCATCATATTCTATACTGCTAGTGCTGGCACTACACAGCCGGACATCTCCTGCCCATCATATTCTATACTGCTAGTGCGGCCCTACACAGCTGGACATCTACTGCCCATCATATTCTATACTGCTAGTGCTGGCCCTACACAGCCGGACATCTCCTGCCCATCATATTCTATACTGCTATTGCTGGCACTACACAGCCGGACATATCCTGCCCATCATATTCTATACTGCTAGTGCTGGCACTACACAGCCGGACATCTCCTGCCCATCATATTCTATACTGCTAGTGCTGACACTACACAGCCGGGCATCTCCTGCCCATCATATTCTATACTGCTAGTGCTGGCCCTACACAGCCGGACATCTCCTGCCCATCATATTCTATACTGCTAGTGCTGGCCCTACACAGCCGGACATCTCCTGCTCATCATATTCTATACTGCTAGTGCTGACACTACACAGCCGGACATCTCCTGCCCATCATATTCTATACTGCTAGTGCTGACACTACACAGCCGGACATCTCCTGCTCATCATATTCTATACTGCTAGTGCTGTCACTACACAGCCGGAATCTCCTGCCCATCATATTCTATACTGCTAGTGCGGGCCTACCAGCCGGACATCTCCTGCTCATCATATTCTATACTGCTAGTGCTGGCCTACACAGCCGACATCTCCTGCCCATCATATTCTATACTGCTAGTGCTGGCACTACACAGCCGGACATCTCCTGCCCATCATATTCTATACTGCTAGTGCTGACCCTACACAGCCGACATCTCCTGCCCATCATATTCTATACTGCTAGTGCTGGCCCTACACAGCCGGACATCTCTGCCATCATATTCTATACTGCTAGTGCTGGCCCTACACAGCCGGACATCTCCTGCCCATCATATTCTATACTGCTAGTGCTGGCCCTACACAGCCGGACATCTCCTGCCCATCATATTCTATACTGCTAGTGCTGGCACTACACAGCCGGACATCTCCTGCCCATCATATTCTATACTGCTAGTGCTGGACACTACACAGCCGGACATCTCCTGCCCATCATATTCTATACTGCTAGTGCTGCACTACACAGCCGGACATCTCCTGCCCATCATATTCTATACTGCTAGTGCTGGCACCTACACAGCCGGACATCTCCTGCCCATCATATTCTATACTGCTAGTGCTGGCCCTACACAGCCGGACATTCCTGCCCATCATATTCTATACTGCTAGTGCTGACACTACACAGCCCGACATCTCCTGCCCATCATATTCTATACTGCTAGTGCTGGCCCTACACAGCCGGACATCTACTGCCCATCATATTCTATACTGCTAGTGCTGGCCCTACACAGCCGGACATCTCCTGCCCATCATATTCTATACTGCTAGTGCTGGCCCTACACAGCCGGACATCTCCTGCCCATCATATTCTATACTGCTAGTGCTGGCACTACACAGCCGGACATCTCCTGCCCATCATATTCAATACTGCTAGTGCTGACACTACACAGCCGGACATCTCCTGCCCATCATATTCTATACTGCTAGTGCTGACACTACACAGCCGGACATCTCCTGCCCATCATATTCTATACTGCTAGTGCTGACACTACACAGCCGGACATCTCCTGCCCATCATATTCTATACTGCTAGTGCTGGCCCTACACAGCCAGACATCTCCTGCTCATCATATTCTATACTGCTAGTGCTGGCACTACACAGCCGGACATCTCCTGCCCATCATATTCTATACTGCTAGTGCTGGCACTACACAGCCGGACATCTCCTGCCCATCATATTCTATACTGCTAGTGCTGACACTACACAGCCGGACATCTCCTGCTCATCATATTCTATACTGCTAGTGCTGGCCCTACACAGCCAGACATCTCCTGCTCATCATATTCTATACTGCTAGTGCTGGCACTACACAGCCGGACATCTCCTGCCCATCATATTCTATACTGCTAGTGCTGACACTACACAGCCGGACATCTCCTGCTCATCATATTCTATACTGCTAGTGCTGGCCCTACACAGCCGACATCTCCTGCCCATCATATTCTATACTGCTAGTGCTGGCACTACACAGCCGGACATCTCCTGCTCATCATATTCTATACTGCTAGTGCTGGCACTACACAGCCGGACATCTCCTGCCCATCATATTCTATACTGCTAGTGCTGGCCCTACACAGCCGGACATCTCCTGCCCATCATATTCTATACTGCTAGTGCTGGCACTACACAGCCGGACATCTCCTGCCCATCATATTCTATACTGCTAGTGCTGGCACTACACAGCCGGACATCTCCTGCCCATCATATTCTATACTGCTAGTGCTGACACTACACAGCCGGACATCTCCTGCCCATCATATTCTATACTGCTAGTGCTGGCCCTACACAGCCGGACATCTCCTGCCCATCATATTCTATACTGCTAGTGCTGGCACTACACAGCCGGACATCTCCTGCCCATCATATTCTATACTGCTAGTGCTGGCACTACACAGCCGGACATCTCCTGCCCATCATATTCTATACTGCTAGTGCTGGCCCTACACAGCCGGACATCTCCTGCCCATCATATTCTATACTGCTAGTGCTGGCCCTACACAGCCGGACATCTCCTGCCCATCATATTCTATACTGCTAGTGCTGGCACTACACAGCCGGACATCTCCTGCCCATCATATTCTATACTGCTAGTGCTGACACTACACAGCCGGACATCTCCTGCTCATCATATTCTATACTGCTAGTGCTGTCACTACACAGCCGGACATCTACTGCCCATCATATTCTATACTGCTAGTGCTGGCCCTACACAGCCGGACATCTCCTGCCCATCATATTCTATACTGCTAGTGCTGGCCCTACACAGCCGGACATCTCCTGACCATCATATTCTATACTGAGCTTTCGGTGCCACGGCTGATAAAATAGTCATATCTTCTGCCCCTCCAGCAGAACATACAGGACGGTAACCACATTGGTGTCACCCAACTCTTCTAGAGGCAGATAAGGTTACAAATGAGCTGACATTTTCTAGATACTAGCAGGAAATGAGAACATCTCATGGTTTTGTTATTGTTACTGGATTTTCTTGGCTCTTTTCACTCTTTGGCCACATGAAAGCGTCTTGTTTGAGATTCTTTGAATACCCATTCTGCGGCTGTGCCTTCATCCTGATATAATCCGGCTGGAGAATGCATGGTCTGGAGCAACAGATGCCGCACAAACTGCCCAGGAATCACAACATGAACCCCATGTCCAAAGCTCATGTCTGTGTCATGTCAGAGGAGGACTGACACTATATAGAATGGGGACAGCGATTCCACAGGCATGTTCTTCCCACCTTGACTCATCTCCAACATCAGTGGCGACCTCAACCCCCCCAACACCTAATTGTGTGCCCGGGCTCATCACCAGCTTCAGTGCCCAATCTGAACAACATCCAACATCAGATCATGAGCCCGAGCTCGACACTACCATCATTGTCAACCTCAACTGCTGCCAACTCAATCCCCTCCAACACCTAATTGTGTGCCCAATCTCAACTCCATCCAACATCAGGCCATGAGCCCAGGCTTGGCACTAACACCAGTGTCAGCATCAACTCTCTCTGACACCTAAATGCGTGCCCAGGCGAACCAATAAAATTAGTGATCAACCTTATCCACCTCAGACACTTGTGTACCTGGGCTAATCATCACTAACATCAGTGTCTGACCTCAACTCCCTCCAACAACTAACTGTGTGCCTGGCTCATCACCAGCATCAGTGCCCGATCTCATCCCTCTCCAACACCTGTGTGCTGGGTTCATCACCAGCATCAGTGCCCGATCTCATCCCTCTCCAATACCTGTGTGCTGGGTTCATCACCAGCATCAGTGCCCGATCTCATCCCTCTCCAACACCTGTGTGCCGGGCTCATCTCCAGCATCAGTGCCCGATCTCATCCCTCTCCAACACCTGTGTGCCGGGCTCATCTCCAGCATCAGTGCCCGATCTCATCCCTCTCCTACACCTGTGTGCCGGGCTCATCCCAGCATCAGTGCCCGATCTCATCCCTCTCCAACACCTGTGTGCTGGGTCATCTCCAGCATCAGTGCCCGATCTCATCCCTCTCCAACACCTGTGTGCGGGTCATCACCAGCATCAGTGCCCGATCTCATCCCTCTCCAACACCTGTGTGCCGGTTCATCCCAGCATCAGTGCCCGATCTCATCCCTCTCCTACACCTGTGTGCCGGCTCATCCCAGCATCAGTGCCCGATCTCATCCCTCTCCAACACCTGTGTGCTGGGTCATCACCAGCATCAGTGCCCGATCTCATCCCTCTCCAACACCTGTGTGCCGGCTCATCCCAGCATCAGTGCCCGATCTCATCCCTCTCCAACACCTGTGTGCGGTCATCCCAGCATCAGTGCCCGATCTCATCCCTCTCCAACACCTGTTGCTGGGTTCATCACCAGCATCAGTGCCCGATCTCATCCCTCTCCAACACCTGTGTGCCGGCTCATCACCAGCATCAGTGCCCGATCTCATCCCTCTCCAACACCTGTGTGCCTGGCTCATCTCCAGCATCAGTGCCCGATCTCATCCCTCTCCTCTCCCTCCACCTGTCGCCCTCTCAGTCCCCTCTCACCTGTGCTGCACCTTTCCAGCTCATCCCGATCATCCCTTCTCCAACACCTTGTGCCTGGTCATCGCATCTCCGCTCATCCCATCTCACCCTACACACCTTGCATGCCATCTCCAGCATCAGTGCCCGATCTCATCCCTCTCCTACCACCTGTGTGCCGGGCTCATCTCCAGCATCAGTGCCCGATCTCATCCCTCTCCACACCTGTGTGCCGGGCTCATCCCAGCATCACCCGATCTCATCCCTCTCCCTTTCCGCTCACCAGCTAGTGCCGATCTCATCCCTCCACACTGTGTGCCAGGTCTCATCTCCCAGCACAGTGCCCGTCTCATCTCTCCACACGTTGCCCGCTCATCCCTCATCCTCCCTGATTCTCCCTCCACAACCCTGTGTGCCCCTCTCCACATCATGTGCCGTTCATCCCCTCCACATCTGTGGCCGGTCATCTCCGCATCATGCCGATCTCATCCTCTCCACACGTGTGCCGGCATCTTCAGCTCATGCCCATTCACCGCTCCACCTGTTCGGGCCATCTCCAGCTCATCCCATCTCCATCCCTGTCCAGCACGTGTCAGGCTCTCCAGCATCAGTGCCCATCTCTCCCTCTCCACACCTGTGTGCCGGGCTCATCTCCAGCATCAGTGCCCGATCTCATCCCTCTCCAACACCTGTGTGCCGGGCTCATCTCCAGCATCAGTGCCCGATCTCATCCCTCTCCTAACCTGTGTGCCGGGCTCATCTCCAGCATAGTGCCCGATCTCATCCCTCTCCAACACCTGTTGCCGGGCTCATCCCCAGCATCAGTGCCGATCTCATCCCTCTCCAACACCTGTGTGCCGGGCTCATCCCAGCATCAGTGCCGATCTCATCCTCTCCACACCTGTGTGCCGGGCTCATCTCCAGCATCTGGCCCATCTCATTCCCTCCACACCTGTGTGCCGGCTCATCCAGCATCAGTGCCGATCTCATCCCTCTCCACACCTGTGTGCGGGCTCACTCGCCATGCCCGTCTCATCCCTTCCACACCTGTCGGCTCATCTCCCATCATCCCGTTATCCCTCTCCACACTGTGGCCCGTTCTCCCCCCCTTCCCTCCTACCAGCTCCCACTCATCCCCTCAGTGCCGTCTCATCCCCTCACACCTGTGCCGCTCATCTCCACACGTGCCGACTATCCTCCCTCAGTGGCCGCTCATCCTCAGCATTCGGCCATCCACTCATCCCGTCACCCTCTCCCTTGGCGCTACTCACATCAGTGCCTTCCCTCATCTCAGCACGTGCCCGATCTCATCCACACTCCATTCCGCTCATCCCACTAGTGCCCGATCTCCACATCAGCCCTGTGTCCGCTCCACACCGCATCAGTGCCCATCCTCTCCCTCTCCACTGTCCTGGTTCCGCTCATCCCATCATCCTCCTCTCACCTTTCCGGCTCACTCATCAGTGCCCAGATCTCATCCTCTCTCACCTGTGTGCCGGTTCTCCAGCATCAGTGCCATCTCATCCCTCTCCTACACCTGTGTGCCGGGCTCATCTCAGCATCAGTGCCGATCCATCCCTTCCACACTGTGTGCGGGCTATCTCCAGCATCAGTGCCCGATCTCATCCCTCTCCACACCTGTGTGCCGGGCTCATCTCCAGCATCAGTGCCCGATCTCATCCTCTCCAACACCTGTGTGCGGCTATCCTCAGTCCCATCATCCCTCTCACCCTTCCGGCCTTCCGCTCATGCCCGATCTCATCCCTCTCCAACACCTGTTCCGCTCTCTCCAGCTCAGTGCCCGATTCATCCCTCCAACCCTTCCAGCTACCAGGCTCAGTGCCATCTCATCTCTCACACTGTGCCGGCTCTCCCCACACCGTCTCATGCTCCTCCACACCGTGCCAGGCTCATCCACTCTCCCTTATCCCTCCTCACCTTCCAGCCATCTCCAGCATCATCCCATCCATCCCTCTACACCTGTGTGCCGGCTCATCTCCAGCATCAGTGCCCGATTCATCCCTCTCCCCTCCGGCTCATCTCCATCAGTGCCGACTATCCTCTCCTACACCTGTGTGCCAGCATCTCCCATCATCCCGATCCATCCTCTCACCTGTGTGCGGGCTCATCTCCAGCCATCCCAACTCACCTCCCTACCTGTGTGCGGCTCCTCACCCTCCCCTCCACACCTGTGTGCGGGCTCATCTCAGCATTGCCCGATCTATCCCTCTCCACACTGTGCCGGGCATCTCCAGCATCAGTGCCGATCTCATCCTCTCACACCTGTGGCGTATCTCAGCATCAGTGCCATCTCATCCCTCCCCCTGTGCGGGCTCATCCCACATCAGCCACTCCCCTCCTACACCTGTGCCGGCCACCAGCATCAGTGCCGATCCATTCCCACACCTGTGTCCCTCATCCAGCACATCCCCGATCTCATCCCTCTCACTTGTCCAGCCATCCCATCCCTCCCATCTTTCCGCTCAATTTGCGTCATCCCCTCGTCCTCTCATCCTCCTCCCAGTGCCCGATCTCATCCCTCTCCAACACCTGTGTGCCGGGCTCATCTCCAGCATCAGTGCCCGATCTCATCCCTCTCCAACACCTGTGTGCCGGGCTCATCTCCAGCATCAGTGCCCGATCTCATCCCTGTTATGTTTCGGGATCTGAGGAGAAATAGCAAAAAATAGCAAAAGCGGTAATACACCAGAGAGGCTGGAACCTATTGGATTGCAGTAACCTGAACTAACCACCCAACTAGAAGTAGCCGTGGAGCGTACCTACGGTGATCCTAGACGCCTCGTCACAGCCGGAGAGATAACTACACCTAAAGGCAGAAAGATGAAAGCTATCTGCCCCGGAGCAGATCCCCAAAGAAATAGGAAGCCCCCAAACATGTAATGGCGGTTAGATAAGAAGAAACACGGACACAGACAGAAAATAGAATGAGCAAACGCTGGGGCCCAATCTGTCTAGACAGAAAAGTACAGGAAAGAATTCTGACTGCAATCCAACAAAACCCTAACAAAAATACCAACACTTCTGATTGCCAAAAGACCTGAGATCACACGATCTCATCCACCTAAATTAGATCTCTGGTGTAACAAAACGCTATTCAGCAAATAAAAAGTAACAAAGGAGCTGTAAGGTTCTATGTATATATTCCTGAAACTCAGTTTGTTCGTCAGCCATTTTACTTTCTGTCTTGCTGCAGCTATCTTGCCCTCAGTCAAAATGGAGTTTCCAGCTTGCATGTTCCCGCCCTGATTCTCTCCTTTGCTTCTTAAGCAGCCACAGCTGAGCAATCAGTGCTTCAGAATCTAGCCTGCAGTGAACCTGTGACTTGACTCCTGTAAGCCTTGGACCTTGTACTCCAGCTATTCCTACTGAGGAACTCTGAAGCACTTGTGGACTCTGAACCCTGCTCTTTGAAAGACCCACGTTTGCATGGACTTACGGTAACAGAAGAAGATCCTGAATCTGTATTGGAGAGTGATTGCTGAGCTTGGATTACTCTGGCCTGCTGTGTCTCCTGTTTCTGTGTCTGCAAACTGTGTGACTATTTCTGCCAACTTGTATGAAGTAATACAGGACTTTTCTATATCAAACCTGTGACTCCTGTGTTTTCATCGCACCCAAGCACAAGACGCTATATGAACTGTACTACATACATTACAGGAGCAAAGCAAAAGTGCAGACACAAACGGAGCACAATTGCAGCGCCAGACCCGCAAAAGGGGACAGGCTGCAGTCCACTGCAAGCAGCATACCGGCAGAGAAAATCAAACAGAGGGAAAAAAACAGCAAACACTTATCTGAATGAAAGCAGGGAAGCTAGCAGTGCTTCAAGCAAGACCAGAAGGAACAATTGATAACCGGCAAGGCTGCTGGGAACTCAGGCCACTTATATCCTACCATTCAGCACCAGCTGAAGGCCTTTCCGTAATCAGTTCATTACCCTCAGCAACCACCGGAGGGAGCCCCAGCTCAGAAGCCACCTCCAGCATATTCACAACAGTACCCCCCCCTTGAGGAGGGGTCACCGAACCCTCACCTGCGCAACCAGGCTGATCAGGATGAGCTCGATGATAAGCACGGATAAGTCTCCCAGCATGAATGTCCGAAGCAAACACCCAAGAATTGTCCTCCTGACCATAACCTCTCCATTTAACCAAATACTGGAGTTTCCGTCTAGCAAAACGAGAATCCAATATTTTCTCAACCACATACTCCAAATTGCCCTCAACCAAAACAGGATCGGGAGGCGCAGCCATAGGAACCACTGGTTCGACAAACCTCTTCAATAAGGACTTGTGGAACATGTTATGGATCTTAAATGTCCCTGGAAGAAGAAAACGGAAGGAAACCGTATTAATAATTTCCATGATCTTATAAGGTCCAATGAACCTTGGCTTAAATTTTGGAGATGCAACCTTCATAGGGATATTCCTTGAGGACAACCAAACCAAGTCCCCCACTTTAAAACGAGGTCCATCAGTCCTATGCCGGTTGGCAAACCGCCGGACCTTCTCCTGAGAGAGAGACAACCTCTCCACTACCTGGTCCCAAATCTGCTGCATACGCTGCACAATAGAGTCAACCCCCGGACAGACAGAAGCCTCCGCCTGTCCTGAAGAAAATCGAGGGTGAAACCCGGAATTGCAGAAAAATGGAGACATCAAGGTGGCAGAGCTAGCCCTATTATCAAGAGCAAACTCAGCCAAAGGCAAAAAAGAGACCCAGTCATCTTGATCAGCAGACACAAAACATCTCAAATAAGTCTCCAAGGTCTGGTTTGTTCTCTCGGTTTGTCCATTGGTCTGAGGGTGAAATGCAGAGGAGAAAGACAACCGAACACCAAGTTTAGAACAAAATGTCCTCCAAAATCTGGAAACAAACTGGACTCCTCTGTCAGACACAATGTTCGCCGGAATGCCATGTAACCGAACCACGTGCTGAAGGAACAAAGGCAGCAATTCGGAGGAGGAAGGCAACTTAGGTAATGTCACAAGATGTATCATCTTGGAAAACCTATCACAGATTACCCAGATAACGGTCATTCTCTGAGAGACAGGAAGGTCAGAAATAAAATCCATAGAAATATGGGTCCATGGCCTCTTGGGCACAGGTAATGGCATTAACAAACCACTAGAATGAGAGCAAGGCTTGGAACGAGAGCAAGTCCCACAGGACTGCACAAAGTCCCTGACGTCACGAGACAAAGTAGGCCACCAAAAGGAGCGACTCACCAAGTCTCTGGTACCAAAAATCCCGGGATGACCAGCCAATGCGGAACAATGAATCTCAGACATCACACTCTTTTTCCACTGGTTAGGAACAAACAACTTCCCAACAGGGCAGCGGTCAGGTTTATCCTCCTGACACCCCTCCAGAGCCAGTCTCAAATTGGGCGAAATGGCGGAAAGAACCACACCCTCTTTCAAAATAACAGCAGGATCAGATAACTCAGGAGAATCTGCAAAGAAACTCCTCGAGAGGGCATCCGCCTTGACATTCTTAGTGCCCGGAAGAAAAGAAACCACAAAATTAAAACGTGTGAAAAACAAGGCCCACCTGGCCTGTCTAGGATTAAGTTGCTTGGCTGATTTGAGATAAACCAGGTTCTTATGGTCCGTGAGGACCACCACCTGATGTTTGGCTCCTTCCAGCCAATGTCTCCACTCTTCAAAGGCCCACTTCATGGCCAATAACTCCCGATTGCCCACGTCATAATTACGTTTAGTTCGAGAAAATTTTCGAGAGAAAAAGGCACAAGGGTTACTTTTAGAGGTCTCTTGATCCCTTTGGGACAAAACGGCACCTGCCCCAATCTCAGAGGCATCAACCTCCACCTGAAACAGCAGAGAAACATCAGGCTGCCGTAGAACAGGAGCAGAAATGAATCTCTTCTTAAGTTCCTGAAACGCAGAAACTGCCTCAGGAGGCCAATTCACCACATTGGAACCCTTTTTGGTCAAATCAGTCAATGGTTTAACAATACCAGAGAAACTACTAATAAATTTACGATAAAAATTGGCAAAACCCAAAAATCTCTGAAGAGCCTTCAATGAAGTAGGTTGAACCCAATCACAGATGGCTTGAACCTTGACCGGGTCCATTTCAATAACAGACGGAGACAAAATGAATCCCAGAAATGAGACCTTCTGTACGCCAAAAAGACACTTTGATCCCTCCACATACAGTGCATTCTCTCTCAAAATCTGGAACACAGTCCGAACATGTTTCACATGAGAGTCCCAGTCATTAGAAAAAAATCAAGATATCATCCAAATAAACAATCAGAAATTTATCCAAAAAATTCCTGAAAATATCATTCATGAAGGATTGGAAGACGGAAGGAGCATTAGTGAGCCCAAAGGGCATCACTAGGTACTCAAAATGCCCCTCTGGGGTATTAAACGCCGTCTTCCATTCATCCTCGTGCTTAATGCGAATAAGGTTATACGCCCCCCTGAGGTCAAGCTTGGTAAACCAACTAGCACTTTTCACTCTGGAAAATAGGTCAGAAATCAAAGGTAACGGATACTGATATTTAACAGTGATCTTATTCAGGAGGCAATAATTATCAATACACGGCCTCAATGAACCATCCTTTTTGGCCACAAAGAAAAAAACGGCGCCCAAGGGTGAAGAGGATGGTCTGATATGACCCTTCTCCAATGACTCCTTGATATAAGATCGCATAGCATCGTGTTCAGGTACAGATAAATTAAAAAGGCGACCTTTAGGAAATTTACCACCAGGCACTAATTCAATAGCGCAATCATAGCTCCTGTGAGGGGCAAGGATGCAGATTTACTTTCACTAAACACATCAGAAAAATCAGTCAAAAAGTCAGGGACATCCTGAGACTGGGAGAGGCAGAAAAAACAGAAGTGTCAGTATTAACATATTGGCAGCCCCAACTGGTCACAGACACAGATTTCCAATCCAAAACAGGATTATGAGACTGTAACCAAGGGAAACCGAGTACAATAATGTCATGCAGATTATGCAACACCAGAAATTTGCAACTCTCCTGATGATCTGGTTCAACCCTCATTATCACCTGAGTAGAAAACTGGGGTTTATTCTCCGCCAAAGTGGTAGAATCAATGCCCAGTAGGGGAATAGACTTCCGCAGTGGCATCATGGGAAACCCACAACGTTTGGCAAAGTCAAAATCCATCAGGTTAATAGCTGCTCCTGAATCAACAAAATCCTGAGCAGAAAATGTGGACAGGGAGCAAATCAGGGTAACAGTCAACAGAAATTTAGTCTGAACACTACCCAAGACAACTGAGCATTCAAAACGTCTTCCCCGCTTAGGGCAGACGGAAATAGCATGAGAGGAGTCACCGCAGTAGAAACATAACCCATTGCACTTACGAAACTCATGACGCTGTGCCCCAGAAGCCACTCTATCACACTGCATGGGCTCAGGAGCTGGCTCAAAAGGCAACACTATCTCACGTATACCTCTGCGCTCACGCAAACGTCTGTCAATTTGAATAGCCAAAGACATAGAATCATTGAGACCAGAGGGAACAGGGAATCCCACCATAACGTCCTTTACTTTTTCTGACAAACCCTTTCGAAAAAGGGCTGCCAAAGCATCATCATTCCATTTCGTCAGGACTGCCCACTTTCGAAATTACAGACAGTACAACTCAGCGTTTTCACGACTCTGATTTAATGCCAACAAGATCTTATCAGCTTGATCAGTGACATTAGGTTCATCGTACAATAACCCCAGAGCCAGAAAAAATGCATCAACATTACTCAAAACAGGATCCCCAGGTGTCAGGGATAAAGCCCAATCCTGAGGGTCGCCGCGCAGCAGAGAGATGACAGTTTGAACCTACTGTGCAGCGTTCCCTGAGGACTTAGGCTTTAAGGCAAAAAACAACTTACAGTTATTTTTGAAATAGACCGATCCCCAAAAACAAATCTGGCATGGGGGCCCTAGGTTCCACAACCGGCAACCCAGCAAGGTAGGTAGCAATACTCCGAACCTCAGTGGCAAGCTGATCCACACGGCCAGACAACTGTGCAAACTCCATTGAGAGAAAAAATAAATAAATTCCTCCTCAGCACCCAGAGAAAAGAGGGGAAAAAAAATGCAACAAACAGAGTTTCCTTATTACTATTTTCCTCTTCTGTGAGTACCATACAATTTTCAGTTTTGGGCCGGTTATACTGTTATGTTTCGGTAACTGAGGAGAAATAGCAAAAAATAGCAAAAGCGGTAATACACCAGAGAGGCTGGAACCTATTGGATTGCAGTAACCTGAACTAACGACACAACTAGAAGTAGCCGTGGCACGTACCTACGGTGATCCTAGATGCCTCGTCACAGCCGGAGAGATAACTACACCTAAAGGCAGAAAGATGAAAGCTTTCTGCCCCGGAGCAGATCCCCAAAGAAATAGGAAGCCCCCAAACATGTAATGGCGGTTAGACAGGAAGAAAACATGGACACAGACAGAAAATAGAATGAGCAAACGCTGGGGCCCAATCTGTCTAGACAGAAAAGTACAGGAAAGAATTCTGACTGCAATCCAACAAAACCCTAACAAAAATACCAACACTTCTGATTGCCAAAAGACCTGAGATCACACGATCTCATCCACCTAAATCAGATCTCTGGTGTAACAAAACGCTATTCAGCAAATAAAAAGTAACAAAGGAGCAAAGCAAAAGTGCAGACACAAACGGAGCACAATTGCAGCACCAGACCCCCAAAAGGAGACAGGCTGCAGTGTACTGCAAGCAGCAAACCAGCAGAGAAAATCAAACAGAGGAAAAAAACAGCAAACACTTATCTGAATGAGAGCAGGAAACTAGCAGTGCTTAAAGCAAGACCAGAAGGAACAATTGATAACCGGCAAGGCTGTTGTGAACTCAGGCCACTTATATCCTACCATTCAGCGCCAGCTGAAGGCCATTCCGTAATCAGTTCATTACCCTCAGCAACCACCGGAGGGAGCCCCAGCTCAGAAGCCGCCTCCAGCATATTCACAACACATCCCTCTCCTACACCTGTGTGCCGGGCTCATCACTAGCATCAGTGCCCGATCTCATCCCTCTCCTACACCTGTGTGCCGGGCTCATCACTAGCATCAGTGCCCGATCTCATCCCTCTCCAACACCTGTGTGCCGGGCTCATGTCCAGCATCAGTGCCTGATCTCATCCCTCTCCAACACCTGTGTGCCGGGCTCATCTTCAGCATCAGTGCCCGATCTCATCCCTCTCCTACACCTGTGTGCCAGGCTCATCTCCAGCATCAGTGCCCGATCTCATCCCTCTCCTACACCTGTGTGCCAGGCTCATCTCCAGCATCAGTGCCCGATCTAATCCCTCTCCAACACCTGTGTGCCGGGCTCATCTCCAGCATCAGTGCCCAATCTCATCCCTCTCCTACACCTGTGTGCCAGGCTCATCTCCAGCATCAGTGCCCGATCTCATCCCTCTCCTACACCTGTGTGCCAGGCTCATCTCCAGCATCAGTGCCCGATCTCATCCCTCTCCTACACCTGTGTGCCAGGCTCATCTCCAGCATCAGTGCCCGATCTCATCCCTCTCCAACACCTGTGTGCCGGGCTCATCTCCAGCATCAGTGCCCGATCTCATCCCTCTCCTTCACCTGTGTGCCGAGCTCATCTCCAGCATCAGTGCCCGATCTCACCCCTCTCCTACACCTGTGTGCCAGGCTCATCTCCAGCATCAGTGCCCGATCTCATCCCTCTCCTACACCTGTGTGCCAGGCTCATCTCCAGCATCAGTGCCCGATCTCATCCCTCTCCAACACCTGTGTGCCGGGCTCATCTCCAGCATCAGTGCCCGATCTCATCCCTCTCCAACACCTGTGTGCCCGGCTCATCTCCAGCATCAGTGTCCGATCTCATCCCTCTCCTACACCTGTGTGCCAGGCTCATCTCCAGCATCAGTGCCCGATCTCATCCCTCTCCTACACCTGTGTGCCGGGCTCATCTCCAGCATCAGTGCCCGATCTCATCCCTCTCCTACACCTGTGTGCCGGGCTCATCTTCAGCATCAGTGCCCGATCTCATCCCTCTCCTACACCTGTGTGCCAGGCTCATCTCCAGCATCAGTGCCCGATCTCATCCCTCTCCTACACCTGTGTGCCGGTCTCATCTCCAGCATCAGTGCCCGATCTCATCCCTCTCCTACACCTGTGTGCCAGGCTCATCTCCAGCATCAGTGCCCGATCTCATCCCTCTCCTACACCTGTGTGCCAGGCTCATCTCCAGCATCAGTGCCCGATCTCATTCCTCTCCTACACCTGTGTGCCAGGCTCATCTCCAGCATCAGTGCCCGATCTCTTCCCTCTCCAACACCTGTGTGCCGGGCTCATCTCCAGCATCAGTGCCCGATCTCATCCCTCTCCAACACCTGTGTGCCGGGCTCATCTCCAGCATCAGTGCCCGATCTCTTCCCTCTCCAACACCTGTGTGCCAGGCTCATCTCCAGCATCAGTGCCCGATCTCATCCCTCTCCTACACCTGTGTGCCGGGCTCATCTCCAGCATCAGTGCCCGATCTCATCCCTCTCCTTCACCTGTGTGCCGAGCTCATCTCCAGCATCAGTGCCCGATCTCACCCCTCTCCTACACCTGTGTGCCAGGCTCATCTCCAGCATCAGTGCCCGATCTCATCCCTCTCCTACACCTGTGTGCCAGGCTCATCTCCAGCATCAGTGCCCGATCTCATCCCTCTCCAACACCTGTGTGCCGGGCTCATCTCCAGCATCAGTGCCCGATCTCATCCCTCTCCAACACCTGTGTGCCCGGCTCATCTCCAGCATCAGTGTCCGATCTCATCCCTCTCCTACACCTGTGTGCCAGGCTCATCTCCAGCATCAGTGCCCGATCTCATCCCTCTCCTACACCTGTGTGCCGGGCTCATCTCCAGCATCAGTGCCCGATCTCATCCCTCTCCTACACCTGTGTGCCGGGCTCATCTTCAGCATCAGTGCCCGATCTCATCCCTCTCCTACACCTGTGTGCCAGGCTCATCTCCAGCATCAGTGCCCGATCTCATCCCTCTCCTCCTACACCTGTGTGCCGGGCTCATCTCCAGCATCAGTGCCTGATCTCATCTCTCTCCTACACCTGTGTGCCGGGCTCATCTCCAGCATCAGTGCCCAATCTCTTCCCTCTCCAACACCTGTGTGCCAGGCTCATCTCCAGCATCAGTGCCCGATCTCATCCCTCTCCTACACCTGTGTGCCAGGCTCATCTCCTGCATCAGTGCCCAATCTCTTCCCTCTCCAACACCTGTGTGCTGGGCTCATCTCCAGCATCAGTGCCCGATCTCATCCCTCTCCTCCTACACCTGTGTGCCGGGCTCATCTCCAGCATCAGTGCCTGATCTCATCCCTCTCCTACACCTGTGTGCCGGGCTCATCTCCAGCATCAGTGCCCGATCTCATCCCTATCCTACACCTGTGTGCCAGGCTCATCTCCAGCATCAGTGCCCGATCTCATCCCTCTCCTACACCTGTGTGCCGGTCTCATCTCCAGCATCAGTGCCCGATCTCATCCCTCTCCTACACCTGTGTGCCAGGCTCATCTCCAGCATCAGTGCCCGATCTCATCCCTCTCCTACACCTGTGTGCCAGGCTCATCTCCAGCATCAGTGCCCGATCTCATCCCTCTCCTACACCTGTGTGCCGGGCTCATCTCCAGCATCAGTGCCCGATCTCATCCCTCTCCAACACCTGTGTGCCGGGCTCATCACCAGCATCAGTGCCCGATCTCTTCCCTCTCCAACACCTGTGTGCCAGGCTCATCTCCAGCATCAGTGCCCGATCTCATCCCTCTCCTACACCTGTGTGCCGGGCTCATCTCCAGCATCAGTGCCCGATCTCATCCCTCTCCTACACCTGTGTGCCAGGCTCATCTCCAGCATCAGTGCCTGATCTCTTCCCTCTCCAACACCTGTGTGCCGGGCTCATCACTAGCATAAGTGCCCGATCTCATCCCTCTCCAACACCTGTGTGCCGGTCTCATCACCAACATCAGTGCCCGATCTCATCCCTCTCCAACACCTGTGTGCCGGGCTCATCTCCAGCATCAGTGCCTGATCTCTTCCCTCTCCAACACCTGTGTGCCGGGCTCATCTCCAGCATCAGTGCCCGATCTCATCCCTCTCCAACACCTGTGTGCCGGGCTCATCACCAACATCAGTGCCCGATCTCATCCCTCTCCAACACCTGTGTGCCGGGCTCATCACCAACATCACTATTCGACCTGACAGAAAGAAGTGATAAAGGTTCTACCAAAGCAGAACAGTGACATGACAGTACGAGGACAGCAGCGGTCACTAATTTGACTTATGTGGTCATTGTCATTTCTACAAACTCTACATGAACAGCACCTGAGACAATAAGACACCTTGTAATAATTCTTATCAGGGCAATCGTCTTCTTTCTCTACATATGATCCACGTCTCCTTGGCCCGCTGGATTCATCACCCACTATGGAATATTGCTAAACTTCACTTTTATAAAATCAAGGGATCTGATTTCAGCTGCCCATTGAAGTCTATGGAGAGGGAAGGGGCAAATGGAGTGAGGGGCAGAGAGACACATAAACCCCAGATCAGTCTGCTGCTTTCTAGTAAGTGTTTTATTTCTTCCCCAGTGCTTAATTCACAGCCTCACTGCTCAGTACTGTGGTATAATGTGCTCTCTGCTGCTACTTTAGAGTAAGAGTTTATTCTCAATCTGGAATTATAAGTACATTGTTCCATGCTGTCTTATAAAGTCCTCCATGTTGCAGCTTTTTGTATTTTCATTACTGTTGTATAAAGTCCTCCATACTGCTGTTTTCCAGAAAATGTTCATCTCAACCCAGAGCTGGATTCACAGCTACACTGCTGTATAAGGTTTTCCATGCTTCTGTAGTTTTCAAGTAAGTGTTTTATCTCACTCCAGAGCTGGATTCATAGCTACACTGCTCAGTACAGGTGTTAAAATCTCCTCCATGCCGCTGCTGATACTGAACATGTACTACATAGAGTCAGGAAGGAAGGAAGGAATCCCTCATTCTGTGTATGGAAGGGTCATAGCAGCCAGTCTCCATCCATTAGCTCAGAGACAAGTGAGAATTGGAGATCGAGCCCGCAGAGGGGAAAACTGGTGAAAATACAGAATACAAGTGATATAACGGCCAGAAATCGTGTTATTTCTCCTGGACACACATGGCAGCATTTTCTGAAAGGTCTCTTGTACTAAGCAGGTACACTTTAAGCGCAGTTGTGCCTCTCTCCTAATATAGACCCCCATGTCATAGTGGACTCTGTTACTGGGAGTCCAGCTTTCCTGGGAGCGTTGGAGGAGAACATCATGAGGTGGATACTTAGATAAGACCAAAATCCAAACAGATATTCACTCCCCTCATTACACGTCTGGTGCAGATAATGAGCCGAGTATTACACTGTGATCCCCTCATTATCTGCTCCTCTCGGGGCTGCAGAGTCTCATCCACATCAACCCCCCCAGATTCCTCTCATTTCATCAGAAGGAAACTCTTGGCAGAGGAGTGAATGGAGGACGATGAAACTTCAGTTCTTGCTAAGTGGGGACATGGAGCGGACCGAACCAGGAGACGTGGCCCCGACCGGGCGGCACGTCCATATCCCAGGACCGGTCACCGCTCCAGAAGGTAGAGCGCTGCAGGGAGGAGAAGAGCAGCTGCCCACCATGTGGAAGAGCAGTAGACGGAGGGGCGTCAAGGCTGTGAGTAGGTTCTCCATCCTAGATGAGCCTGTCTGATGATACATTATATGCGCTCATCTTTATATACAGTGTGTATAACAGCCCTCATAATAAGTGACACCACAATGTCCTCTCCACTTATCTCTCCAGATCTCATAAGTAATGGTCAGTTTGTGGCCCCTCGTCCCTTCTCTCCCGCACATTTCAGATCTCTGTGATCATTTTTGTCTTTTCCAGGTTCCAAATGTTGACAAAACCAACAAATCGATCCAAGGAAAACAGTCTCCAGAGAACAATGCTCGAGAGAGGAACCGTGTCCGGACCCTAAGACAAGCCTTCCTGTCCCTGCAGGCAGCGCTGCCCTCCGTTCCCCCTGGCACCAAATTATCCAAGTTAGATGTCCTTGTCCTGGCCACCAGCTACATCGCCCACCTCACCCAAACCCTGCACCAAGAGAGACCACCACCTGTGGGCCATCAGGCTGGCAGAGGCCCGGGGTACCTGCACCCTATGAAGGTACTTGGCATCGGACCATATTTTATATGGTCTTCCACTTTTTATTATTATATCACACTGGCAGATGAAAGAGAAGATGTCAGTTGACACATGGTCTATCATGATGTATCGCCTGACACGTAGTCTATCACGGTATAGCGGCTGATACGTGGTGTATCACGGGGCATCGGCTGATACGTGGTCTATCATGATGTATCGCCTGACACGTAGTCTATCACGGTATAGCGGCTGATACGTGGTGTATCACGGGGCATCGGCTGATACGTGGTCTATCATGATGTATCGCCTGACACGTAGTCTATCACGGTGCAGCTGCTGATACGTGGTGTATCACGGTGCATCGGCTGATACGTGGTGTATCACGGTGTAGCAGCTGATATGTGGTGTATCACGGTGTAGCGGCTGATACGTGGTGTATCACGGTGTAGCGGCTGATATGTGGTCTATCACGGTCTATCGGCTGATACGTGGTGTATCACGGTGTAGCGGCTGATATGTGGTGTATCACGGTGTAGCAGCTGATATGTGGTGTATCACGGTGTATGGGCTGATATGTGGTGTATCACGGTGCAGCTGCTGATATGTGGTGTATCACGGTCTAGCGGCTGATATGTGGTGTATCACGATGCAGCTGCTGATACGTGGTGTATCACGGTGTATCGGCTGATATGTGGTGTATCACGGTGTATCGGCTGATATGTGGTGTATCACGGTGTATCGGCTGATATGTGGTGTATCACGATGCAGCTGCTGATACGTGGTATATCACGGTGTATCGGCTGACATGTGGTGTATCACGGTGTATCATGGTGTATCGGCTGATATGTGGTGTATCACGGTGTATCGGCTGATATGTGGTGTATCACGGTACATTGGCTGATACGTGGTGTGTCACGGTGTATTCGCTGAACGTGGTGTATCACGGTCTATCGGCTGATACGTGGTGTGTCACAGTGTATTCCCTGATACGTGGTGTGTCACAGTGTATTCGCTGATATGTGGTGTATCACGGTGTAGCGGCTGATACGTGGTGTATCACGGTCTATCGGCTGATACGTGGTGTATCACGGTCTATCGGCTGATACGTGGTGTGTCACAGTTTAGCGGCTGAGACGTGTTGTATCACGGTCTATCGGCTGATACATGGTGTATCACAGTGTATTCGCTGATGTGGTGTATCACGGTGTAGCGGTTGTTACGTGGTGTATCAAGGTCGAGCGGTTGTTACGTGGTGTATCACGGTCTAGCGGCTGATACGTGGTGCCCAAACCACGGCCGGTCTATTCGATCACAGTCACCCGAGCGTTTCATAGATAAACATACTTTTAATAGCTGCCGGGGACCGAGGTGCACGAGTGACTGGTCGTACAGGCGGTAGCTTCTCCCCGGCCGCTGACAGTGACTGACAATTCCCTTCCTATACACACACGCAGGCAGGCGCTTGGCAGTCGCTGTAAGTGGCCACAAAGAAGCCACCGGGGATCGCCTGTAGGACTAGTCACCAGCAAACCTCGGTCCCTGGCAGCCATTAACAGCATTTTCTCCTGTGAAACACCGCAGTGTCTCAGAGACAATCATATGGCTGTGATCGTAAAGGCAGTGGCTGATATACGCTGCTCACGGTTTGGGCAGCACGTCGTATCAGCAGACAGGTTCCTTTCAGCTAGGGAACCCATACTGACCCCAGAATAGAGCCCTGCACCCATGGCCATTCCCACACTGGGCTGAGATCCAACACAACCCAAAATTAAAATTCTGCATGTACTAGTCATCTGCATTGTGGTGAGAATGAAAAGTGCAAGTCTCCCTAACCTGGCTGCAGTGAAGAGCCCACACTCACATGAATAGTCAGCAGTCATCTCATAATAATTAGAGGGCTGGGTCAGCAGGGTCATCTCATTATTAGAGGGCGGGGTCAGCAGAGTCATCTCATCAGTAGAGGGTGGTGTCAGCAGAGTCATTTCATTACCTTTAGAGGGCGGGTCAGCAGTAATCTTATCATTAGAGGGCAGGGTCAGCAGTCATCTATCATTAGAGGGTGGGGTCAGCAGTCATCTCATTATCATTAGAGGGCAGGTCAGCAGTCATCTCTATCTTTAGAGGGCGGGGTCAGCAGTCATCTCATCATTAGAGGGCGGGGTCAGCAGAGTCATCTCATTATCGTTATAGGGCGGAGTCAGCAGTCATCTCATTATCATTAGAGGGTGGGGTCAGCAGTCATCTCATTATCATTAGAGGGCAGGGTCAGCAGTCATCTCTATCTTTAGAGGGCGGGGTCAGCAGTCATCTCATCATTAGAGGGCGGGGTCAGCAGAGTCATCTCATTATCGTTATAGGGCGGAGTCAGCAGTCATCTCATTATCATTAGATGGCGGGGTCAGCAGAGGCATCTCATTATCATTAGAGGACAGGGTCAGCAGAGTCATCTGATCATTAGAGGGCGGGTCAGCAGTCATCTCATTATCGTTATAGGGCTGGGTCAGCAGTCATCTCATTATCATTAGAGGGCAGGGTCAGCAGTCATCTCATTATCATTAGAGGGCAGGGTCAGCAGAGTCATCTGATCATTAGAGGGCGGGGGCAGCAGAATCATCTCACCAGTGGAGGGTGGGGTCAGCAGAGTTATCTCATTACTGTTAGAGAGCAGCGTCAGCAGTCATCTCATTATCATTAGAGGGCAGGGTCAGCAGTCATCTCATTATCATTAGAGGTGGGGTCAGCAGTCATCTCATTATCATTAGAGGGTGGGGTCAGCAGTCATCTCATTATCATTAGAGGGTGGGGTCAGCAGTCATCTCATTATCATTAGAGGGTGGGGTCAGCAGTCATCTCATTATCATTAGAGGGTGGGGTCAGCAGTCATCTCATTATCATTAGAGGGTGGGGTCAGCAGTCATCTCATTATCATTAGAGGGTGGGGTCAGCAGTCATCTCATTATCATTAGAGGGTGGGGTCAGCAGTCATCTCATTATCATTAGAGGGTGGGGCCAGCCGTCATCTCATTATCATTAGAGAGCAGGGTCAGCAGTCATCTCATTATCATTAGAGGGCGAGGTCATCTTATTATCATTAGAGGGTGGGGTCAGCAGTCATCTCATTATCATTAGAGGGTGGGGTCAGCAGTCATCTCATTATCATTAGAGGGTGGGTCAGCAGTCATCTCATTATCATTAGAGGTGGGGTCAGCAGTCATCTCATTATCATTAGAGGTGGGGTCAGCAGTCATCTCATTATCATTAGAGGGTGGGGTCAGCAGTCATCTCATTATCATTAGAGGGTGGGGTCAGCAGAGTCATCTCATTATCATTAGAGGGCAGGGTCAGCAGTCATCTCATTATCATTAGAGAGCGGGGTCATCTCATTATCATCAGAGGGTGGAGTCAGCAGAGTCATCTCATTATCATTAGAGGGCAGGGTCAGCAGTCATCTCATTATCATTAGAGGGCGGGGCCAGCAGTCATCTCATTATCATTAGAGGACAGGTCAGCAGTCATCTCATTATCATTAGAGGGTGGGGTCAGCAGAGTCATCTGATCATTAGAGGGCGGGTCAGCAGTCATCTCATTATCGTTATAGGGCTGGGTCAGCAGTCATCTCATTATCATTAGAGGGCAGGGTCAGCAGTCATCTCATTATCATTAGAGGGCAGGGTCAGCAGAGTCATCTGATCATTAGAGGGCGGGGGCAGCAGAATCATCTCACCAGTGGAGGGTGGGGTCAGCAGAGTTATCTCATTACTGTTAGAGAGCAGGGTCAGCAGTCATCTCATTATCATTAGAGGGCAGGGTCAGCAGTCATCTCATTATCATTAGAGGGTGGGGTCAGCAGTCATCTCATTATCATTAGAGGGCGGGGCCAGCAGTCATCTCATTATCATTAGAGGACAGGGTCAGCAGTCATCTCATTATCATTAGAGGGTGGGGTCAGCAGTCATCTGATCATTAGAGGGCGGGGTCAGCAGTCATCTCATTATCGTTATAGGGCTGGGTCAGCAGTCATCTCATTATCATTAGAGGGCAGGGTCAGCAGTCATCTCATTATCATTAGAGCAGGGTCAGCAGTCATCTCATTATCATTAGAGGGCGAGGTCATCTTATTATCATTAGAGGGTGGGGTCAGCAGTCATCTCATTATCATTAGAGAGTGGGGTCAGCAGTCATCTCATTATCATTAGAGGGTGGGGTCAGCAGAGTCATCTGATCATTAGAGGGCGGGGTCAGCAGTCATCTCATTATCATTAGAGGGTGGGGTCAGCAGTCATCTCATTATCATTAGAGGGTGGGGTCAGCAGTCATCTCATTATCATTAGAGGGCGGGGTCAGCAGAGTCATCTCATTATCATTAGAGGGCAGGGTCAGCAGTCATCTCATTATCATTAGAGAGCGGGGTCATCTCATTATCATCAGAGGGTGGAGTCAGCAGAGTCATCTCATTATCATTAGAGGGCAGGGTCAGCAGTCATCTCATTATCATTAGAGGGCGGGGTCAGCAGAGTTATCTCATTATCATTAGAGGGCGGGGTCATCTCATTATGTCTAGAAGGCAGCGTGACATTATACACAGAGATAAGAGTCTGTACTCATCTCTCATCTATACAATACAGCAGGTAGAGGTCTCTGTGTGATTCTTGTGATAGCCACTAGGAGGGTTATTATCCAAAAATTTTCATACTTGTTCCCCTCTGTCCTATAGAAGTGGCCGATGAGGTCTCGGCTGTACGCTGAAGCCCTGGAGTATGAGGCGTCCGGCAGATCTGCAGCCACTGAGGACTAAAGAGACAGCATATCTCCCTACTGACTGAACTCAATGAGACCGCTGTCAGGTTGAGTGCCCCCCACCTACAAGTCATCCCTGTTACAGTGATTATGGTTCTGGATACGAGAAACTCCAGCTGTGGCCACAAATGTTACATTATTTATCTTAAGGGGGTATTCCGAACTCAAAAAGTGAAGCCAGATGACTATGATTGGGGAGATTCTTGGATCCCTTTTGGCCATAAGATTGAGGGATGCCAGGTGAATACTGGTGGCCAGAGCTCGCTACATACAGATTTATCCTGCCACCAATAGGGGAGCTCGCTACATACAGATTTATCCTGCCACCACTAGGGGAGCTCGCTACATACAGATTTATCCTGCCACCACTAGGGGGAGCTCGCTACATACAGATTTATCCTGCCACCACTAGGGGGAGCTCGCTACATACAGATTTATCCTGCCACCAATAGGGGGAGCTCGCTGCATACAGATTTATCCTGCCATCACTAGGGGGAGCTCGCTCCATACAGATTTATCCTGCCACCACTAGGGGGAGCTCGCTGCATACAGATTTATCCTGCCACCAATAGGGGGAGCTCGCTACATACAGATTTATCCTGCCACCACTAGGGGGAGCTCGCTACATACAGATTTATCCTGCCACCACTAGGGGAGCTCGCTACATACAGATTTATCCTGCCACCAATAGGGGGAGCTCGCTGCATACAGATTTATCCTGCCATCACTAGGGGAGCTCGCTCCATACAGATTTATCCTGCCACCACTAGGGGAGCTCGCTGCATACAGATTTATCCTGCCACCAATAGGGGAGCTCGCTGCATACAGATTTATCCTGCCATCACTAGGGAGAGCTCGCTGCATACAGATTTATCCTGCCACCAATAGGGGGAGCTCGCTGCATACAGATTTATCCTGCCACCAATAGGGGAGCTCGCTGCATACAGATTTATCCTGCCACCACTAGGGGAGCTCGCTACATACAGATTTATCCTGCCACCACTAGGGGGCGCTCGCTGCATACAGATTTATCCTGCCACCAGTAGGGGGAGCTCGCTCCATACAGATTTATCCTGCCACCAATAGGGGGAGCTCGCTGCATACAGATTTATCCTGCCACCACTAGGGGGAGCTCGCTACATACAGATTTATCCTGCCACCAATAGGGGGAGCTCGCTGCATACAGATTTATCCTGCCATCACTAGGGAGAGCTCGCTGCATACAGATTTATCCTGCCACCAATAGGGGAGCTCGCTGCATACAGATTTATCCTGCCACCACTAGGAGGAGCTCGCTGCATACAGATTTATCCTGCCACCACTAGGAGGAGCTCGCTGCATACAGATTTATCCTGCCACCAATAGGGGAAGCTCGCTACATACAGATTTATCCTGCCACCAATAGGGGGAGCTCGCTGCATACAGATTTATCCTGCCACCAATAGGGGAGCTCGCTGCATACAGATTTATCCTGCCACCACTAGGGGGAGCTCGCTACATACAGATTTATCCTGCCACCACTAGGGGGCGCTCGCTGCATACAGATTTATCCTGCCACCAGTAGGGGAGCTCGCTCCATACAGATTTATCCTGCCACCAATAGGGGGAGCTCGCTGCATACAGATTTATCCTGCCACCACTAGGGGGAGCTCGCTGCATACAGATTTATCCTGCCACCAATAGGGGGAGCTCGCTCCATACAGATTTATCCTGCCACCAATAGGGTGAGCTCGCTGCATACAGATTTATCCTGCCACCAATAGGGGGAGCTCGCTGCATACAGATTTATCCTGCCACCAATAGGGTGAGCTCGCTGCATACAGATTTATCCTGCCACCACTAGGGGGAGCTTGCTGCATACAGATTTATCCTGCCACCACTAGGAGGAGCTCGCTGCATACAGATTTATCCTGCCACCACTAGGAGGAGCACACTTCATACAGATTCATACAGCCGCCACTAGGGGGAGCTCACTACATACAGATTCATACAGCCGCCACTAGAGGGAGCACACTGCATACAGATTCATACAGCCGCCACTAGGGGGAGCTCACTACATACAGATTCATACAGCCGCCACTAGAGGGGGCACACTGCATAGATTCATACAGCCGCCACTAGGGGGAGCTCACTGCATACAGATTCATACAGCCGCCACTAGAGGGGACACACTACATACAGATTCATACAGCCACTAGAGGGAGCACACTTCATACAGATTCATACAGCCGCCACTAGGGGGAGCTCACTACATACAGATTCATACAGCCGCCACTAGAGGGGGCACACTGCATACAGATTCATACAGCCGCCACTAGGGGGAGCTCACTACACACAGAGATAATGGAAACGTCAGTCTATCACACTGCTAATAAATTTACTTTAAGAATGATTTCAACATATAAAAGCAGTAAGACAAAAATAAAAAAGGTCAAATTATCAAATTATCCTGCCCCGGTGTCCTGATCTGGGGTTGTTGGTGCCCCCTAACACACCATCAGCAGGTACCACGCCACTGTCCAATTTCTCCTGTGTGGACGCGACGTCCTCGACGCTAGAAAACCCTTCAAGTTTGAGAATCACACAACAATAAATGGACCAGGAAAACTTCATCTAAAACATGCGGCCATATTTTCTCTGGATATCCTCCCCCGGCAGAGCGGAGCACATCACACAGTTCTGTCTTCAACTTGGAGGAATGAAATCATAAGAAATGAAGAACGGAAACCAAACCTGCACGTGGATGATGGAGGTCAGGGCGAGCGTCCGCTCTGCACCGTGGTCAGAAGGCAAGACGCCTTCTGAGGACACAAGTGATAACCGGCTCCGCGGCCTCCAGCGACCTGCGTTACCTGAAGCTTCACCCCCAGAGCTGCGCTCACTGGCTATGGGGCATGATATGCTCTGACAGCGAAACACACAGACCAGCGGATGCAGCTCTGGATGTGACTGGAGACATATGTACAACTTAAGTCAAGTTCTTCAAGTGTGGACTCCATCGCCCCCTTCCCGCCGGACCGTTTACACCTTCATGGAAAGACCAAATTCTGACCAGCGTCACTATGTCAGAGCTTCCATAGATCCCGCTGCTTCCAAGATGGTCTTTTCGTGACACATTGTACTTTACTTTAGTGGTAAATTTACGTCGATGTGATTTGCGTTTATTTATGACACTATTGGACGTTTAATGAAAAATGTCAAAAAATATTTGCAATTTTCTAATGTTGAATTTTTTGCCCTAAAAACAAATAGTCGTACCGCTGCCCCCCATAATAAACCACCCTCCCCCCGTCCATGTTACATCAGCCTCATTATTGGAGTGTGAAAAGTTTACCAATAAGTTTTCATTTTTTCCAACAAAATTTACAAGTCTGAGGTTTTCTTTTAGGGACCAATTCACTTTTGAAGAGACTTTAAGGGTCCTATGTGTCAGAAAGCTCCCAAAAAAGACCCCGTTGTAAAAACTGAACCCTCCCGGTGTTCAAAGACCGCATTCAGGACGTTTGTTAACCCTTCAGGGTTTTACTGGTATTTGTAGTGTGGGGGCAGATATAGCTGTGCAGAGTCCATCAGGGTGCAATAAAGGGGTTAATTGTGTAGCATTCCTTTATGCAGACGCCATGGTGAAAAATGGTGTCCTTTCTTACACCCATTCACACTTTTTTGCGACCTTTCCCGGGAAAATGTGGCACTGGTACAATACCGGCACCATCAGGTCCTGCGGTACTGGGGACCGCTCCTTCCCGGTTTCCAAATATTAGAGCCAGGATCACTACCTCCTGGAAGTGAAGGGACCATGTACCGGTCAGTCCTGCACACCGTGATGGCACAAAAGCTTTCTACAACGCCGTGTGTACAGCCGGCGGTGGTACCGCAGTGTAAGGCTGGATCAGAGAGATCAGCTCCCCCATGTTCTGATTTGTGGACCTGCGTGGTGGCCCCTCGTTCAGTGGTGGGGGTGCTGCCATTGGGCTATGCTCTCGGCCTTCCTTAGCAGTTGCTCCACTAGAGACCTAGGGAGGTCCTAAGCGCAGTACCGCATGTTGGCAGAAAGGGGCGCTGGTGTAGAAGAGGTAGTAACCCTGATCTGCCCACTCTCAGGACAGTGGGGGAGAGGGGGCATTCAGGGGAGTGACGCTCGGATTATGGGGTTTCTTCCGTACAGTTGGATTACATACATTGCCCTCTTACTGGGCAGGTAGCCCCAGAATTTAAGCCTCCCCTTACAGAGCATTAGGGACGCCCATGCAGAGGTCCCTTTGGGGAACGTGAACCTCAAGAAATTGGTTCAAATGATCAATGACCGGCCCAAGTTTGTAAAGTCAAAGTTGTGGTCACCGCGTGGTGGGCACTGCGCATTACCATTATAAGGGCTCGCTCACCCCGGCGTACGTTCAATCTGGGGAGAGAATCGGGCCGGTTTTGTTAATGACCTTCGTCTCATACTGTCGGAGATCGATCAGAGCGCCGTCTGTTCGAGAGAACGGCAGCACAAGTGCAAAGATGGAGAACTTCATTTCTCCATCTTCGCCATAGTCTCCGTGTGCGTACATCGGACCGCACTCGGATGACGTCCGATAAAACATCACATAGCGCTCGGCGCGTTACACGGCAGCGTGAACACTTCAGAATCGTCCCGACGCCTCTCCGGGCATCGTCATGCAGAAAACCGCTGTAAGGGCTCATTCCCACGAGCGAGGAAGTCCGGCGAGTGCAATCTGATAAAGAATCATATTGAACTCGGACCGATTCTATTATTGGGTCTTCATCTGCGGTTCTTTCTTCTATCTCGGATCGGATCACGATCGCACAGGAAAGAAGTCACAGCATGCTGGGATTGTAATCGGATCGGATCCCCGCAATAGAAGCCAATGGGTGCGAGGAAAAAAAAAAATCACAAGCACGCGGACGATTTTTACACACCGAACGCATTTGAAAAGTCGGCAATTCATCTGCCGCGTACAGTAATCACACCGACAGGTTAGAATAGGTATATAGACATAGATATATAGAGGTCAGTGACACACACACTATATATTTTACATAGATAGAAGAAAAGCCGGCAATTCAGCAGCCGTGTAGTGTAAAATCACTGCAGGAGCCGACAGGATAGAAGAAAAGGATTACACACAGTATATATATATACATAGAATAGGCAGATATAAGAGGTCTGTGACACATACAATTAGTGCAGGGTGTAGCTTACTGTACATGTATTTAATAAAAGATTGTTTTTTGGAGAAAAAAAAATGGTGTGGCCTACCGCACCAATTATCGTAACCAGCAGAGGGAAAGCCGACAGCTGGGGCTGATGTTTATAGCCTGTGAAGGAGGCAATACCCATGGAGCTTCCCAGGCTATTAATATCAGCTCACAACTGTATCAGCCAGTGGTGGCTGAAAGGGGGTTGGGGAGGACGGATTGTGTGAGTGAGGCGGGGGGGAGGCATTGAAATTGCTGTGATTGGCGGATGGCGATGGGGTCCCGTAAAGCCCCCTGCTCCAACAGGATAATGCTCAGTCGTGGGAAAACTCCTTTAAAAAGTTATAGATCGGGGGATTTAGACTGCGAGCGTCAGCGATGAAGATACAGACCGTGATGGATCTCTAGAAAGGAACCATTCAGGATCTGTAGAAAGTTGGGAAGAGTCCTGGCTGCCACCGGCGGATGTCGCTCTGCACTACGTGATCTATTCTCCACACACACAAGACGGCGCACAGCACGGACTGTAAATACTTTATTACATCATCAGATCCTGGAATGACATCACAGACTGAGAATTTACATCATTTACAAAAAAAAAAATAATCATAAAGTTACAAAAATATGACGACGACATCTGCTGAATTCAGTGCAACAAACGCCCCGAAGACCTGACAGGCGTCACTTTGGCACAGTCGGGAGGTCAGGATGGAGACGCCGGGGTGGACGGGGGGATTTCAAGTCAGAACAATCAGTGTAATTCTACAAGATGAGACGTGCTGGTGCACGGGTATATACTGTATACACGGGATCAATTGGGTCTGCGCGCACACGATGGTCTTACGCGGCTCAGGGTCATGAGGTCTCTGGACTTGGACCTTCCAGTCTGTTGGGAGGAGCCCTGGCTGTGATAGGACGGCCCGCTTAATTTACAGCCAGGAAAGTGATCTGTCGGCATATTCTCTAATCACATCCAAAGCTGCATATAGAAAACAGCCATCTACTTATGTAGAAGCTCTAAAGCGAAAGGCACCATAGCTGTGATCCCAGCACCTCGACGCGCACCATTGTGGTCGATGCACGCTACGAGCCGGCATCGTGCCAGTCATTGTGTCAGCACGGGCAAGAGCTACTGCACCCTAGCGGGAAGCCAGCAGAACTTACAGTGCAGCTTTGAGTGTGACTGGAGCAGAGGATAAAAAGGAACAAAAAAAGTAATTGATTTACTATGAATTTTTCACTTTTCCTGGACCATAATTCCAAGACGACGTCCGGTATATTATATAATGATCACACGACTGTTCCTCAAAAACCTCCACTGGAACAGAAACACCTTCCAAATATACAACTAGAAAAAGAAAGAAAAATCCAAATTCTGACATTAAACCTATTACATTGTGATTGGTCGAGGTTTTCCAGTTTTACACAATGATGCGGTACAAATCCTCCAGAACCGGGGGGAAGGAAGCCCCAGGAACGAGTCAGACAAAAGTTACAAAAACAATTTCTTTTCGGACAACTTTGCGTCACTTTAGGTCTTCTCCAGTCACAGCCAGAGCTGCTGAAGGTCAGCTCTTGGGTCATGACCGTCCGGGCACTGGATACACTGCAGCCGCAGACTCGTCGCTCTCAGTTTGGATGTGACTGGAGGAGAAGACTTGATAGAAGGAAAGATATTTTCAGAGAAAACCAACCCTGATCTGTACATGAAATGTAAAGACGCTGCGATATTTTATCGGGAGAGGGAAACTTTTTGGCTGATACTTTTTTGGATAAACTTATTTTTCAGGGTGCCGGGGCTGTACCTCCGTGAATAACACAATCTGAAATGGATTTTTCAGGTCTCAGCCAAGTTTTTTTTTTTTGGTTGGAAGATTCAGACCAAGGAGTCTTCGGGGATTTGAGCGGGATGTCTACTGATTAGTATACAGCTGGAGAGGAGTTCCCGTAGCCGAGCATCCGACTGAAACGGACTCATCAGCCCTTTACCGAAAATCAAGACCAAGAGCAGCTTTCTTGAAATCTCGCAGTTGGTCCAAGGACGGCGATTCCTCGGGGAACCATTGCCATTTTCAGAACTCGACCAAAGTCCTTAGAAAAGGAAAAATCAGGCCACAGCTGGACCTTGGTGGAGGAGGAGAATCTTAAAGGGGCACCTGTCAGGCAGCTGAGAAGCGGCAGACGTGTTGCTCCCCCTCACTGAAGATTATTCCATAAGGCAAAGGGCAGATCTGGAAATCCTCACACGTTTGGGTTCTTATCCGCTCATGTTTGGCACCGAAGACCTGATCCACAAAATAAGACAAATCAGGAGATCCAGCCACATCGCAGCTCGACCATAACTGAAGGCCACGAGGAGATAAGTGATTACAGGGATCCCGCTGTTGCAGTTACTTCCAGAGCTGAACTCCTAGTTCTGACCATCTCTGGGGTCCAGAAAATTCACCCTCTGCTGCCTGCATTTAGATGTAGTGACGGCAACAGAATAGGGAAGACGCTCTAGTTACTCCAGACACTACACCCCTTCCGTTCCGCATGGGCAGGTCTTATAAAACGAGTCACTAAGTGGGCGGGCCAAAACTAATCAACATAGAAGTGAGATTTGCCTGGACAGTCAGAGCAAGGCATGAGTGTCCCACAAAGGCAAATGTTGGGAAGTATGGGGAAAACCAGCAGGTACCTGAGCCACTAAAGCCAACCCATCGCAGACTGGAGAGCCCCTTTAAGGAGCAATCATGAACCAAGAACCTATGGACTACGATCATGGCACCGTCCAGAAAAACAGTAGAAAGTCAGAAGACAAAATCCCGAGTCCAGCCCGAGGTCAAGATCATTGATCAGCACGATCACAGCATGATCGATTGAGGGGATCCCTTTAAAAGGGAACACGACACCAAGATGAACCACGTGGGAGTAGAGGACACAACTGTACCGACCCCTCCTGACGTAACAGCGGCTGCTGCAAGAAAATGGGCTCATCCAAAGCGGAGAAGCCCTTTAATAGGGCAGATCTGGTGACAAGTCCCCTTTAATGCGATGCCACGATCTGTACGATCATCTCTAAAACACCTGATCACTAGCAGCAAGGCCAAGGTCGGACTGACTCAGGAAGCCTCCCCATCACATCATGGCCCAAAGTCTTAAAGATTCAGGATGAAGACCACGAGAAGGACACGAGTCATAACAACACCCAACATCGTCCACGGCGAGGTCCTGGAAGGCCGCACATCAGGGTAGGACGTGGAGCTCCTCGGAGGACGGACCGGCCGCTCCCAGACGCCTCATGTTCTGTCACAGGGAGGTCTCCTGGACCACGTATGAATGTCCGCCGTCCGGACGGGAGAAGCCGGACAAGCTCTCTGCCGTGTCGTCTTTATCCACACCATTAGACTTTCCGTTCAGGAAACCGTTGCAGGGTTTTTCCTCCGCGCTGGGGTTCAGCGTATCCTGGTGAGGAAAGACACAGTGTGAGGAGCAGAAGAACATCAGGCGGGGCCCTCACAGGAGCTCCTTGTACTGGAGCCAAACATGAAGGGTGTGCAGCTCTGGGTGCGACTGGAGGACAGGACAGAATACCGGCTCCAGCATTCTAACTAATGCTCTTAAAGGGTTTGTCCACTTCTGGACTTTGCTGCGATACTAGAGAAAAGACCTCACGTGAGGCATCACCAGTCCTACAGCCAGTCCCGCCTCCTCACTATGAGTCATCGCCAGTCCAGCCTCCTCACCGTGAGGCATCACCAGTCCTACAGCCGGCCCCACCTCCTCACCGTGAGGCATCACCAGTCCTACAGCCAGCCCCGCCTCCTCACAATGTGACATCACCAGTCCTACAGCCGGCCCCGCCTCCTCACTGTGACATCACCAGTCCTACAGCCAGTCCCGCCTCCTCACCGTGAGGATCACCAGTCCTACAGCCGGCCCCGCCTCCTCACTGTGACATCACCAGTCCTACAGTCGGCCCCGCCTCCTCACTGTGTGACATCACCAGTCCTACAGCCACTCCCGCCTCCTCACCGTGAGGCATCACCAGTCCTACAGCCGGCCCCGCCTCCTCACTGTGTGACATCACCAGTCCTACAGCCGGCCCCGCCTCCTCACTGTGTGACATCACCAGTGCTATACAGCATCCCATCCACTCCTGGGGGAGGACTGATGATGTCACACAGTGAGGAGGAAAAGACTCTTGGGGAAGAATGGTTATGACACAAAGTGAGTTGCCGTGACTGACTGACTGGTGAGATCACAGTAAGGCAGCGGAACTGTGTTACACCACCAGTCCTCCCCCATATACCCAGCCCCTCATTGTGACATCACGAGGTCTCTCTCATAGCCCCACCCCTGCACTGTGTGACACCAGTCCTTCCCCATAGCCCCACCCCTGCACTGTGTGACACCAGTCCATCCCCATAGCCCCACCCCTGCACTGTGTGACACCAGTCCTTCCCCATAGCCCCACCCCTGCACTGTGTGACACCAGTCCATCCCCATAGCCCCACCCCTGCACTGTGTGACATCAGTCCATCCTGTTGTGAATGGGTTTGAGATGAGTTCTGAGCAGAGGCTCCCTCTGGTGGTTACAAGCGGTACTAGTGAGGATTGTGAGGACTGGGAATCAGGTGTTACTGATTGGTCTTATATAAGGGAGTCATTTTCCCATCAGGGTTGCCGGTGATCAATTGTTCTGGTCTGAATCCTTCTTTCCAGTTTCCCTTGTGGCCTGCTGTGTCGTGTCTGCATCTCCTGCTATCAGATAAGACAATTTCTTATTTTGTGTTTTTGCTATATTTTTGCATTTGGTCCTGCACTTGTGTGGGGGCCTTCTGGGTCCCCTCCGGGGCTTTTGCCCTCTCAGTTTTGTCCAGCCACTGTGTTTTGTACTTTTGCTTTTTCCAGTTTTTTCAGTGGCTGCTGTTTTTGTTACACCAGAGAACTAATTTAGGTGGTAGAGGTCGTGTGATCTCAGGTGATTTTGAAATTAGTAGAGTTGGTGTTTTTCAGGGTTTTCTGGGATTGCAGTAAGTACCCTTCCTGTCCTTTTCTATTTAGATAGTTTGGGCCCCAGCGTTTGCTCATACTATTTTCTTTCTGTGTCAGTATTTCATCTTGTCTAACCGCCATTACATGTTTGGGGGCTTTCTATTGTCTTTGGGGTTCTGCTCCGGGGCAGATAGCTTTCCTCTTTCTGTCTTTAGGTGTAGTTAGTTTCTCAGGCTGTGACGAGGCGTCTAGGACCAACGTAGGAACGCTCCACGGCTGCCTCTAGTTGTGGTGGTTAGTCAGGGTACTGCAATCTCATAGTTTCCAACTGCTCTGGTGTATTTCCTTTTTTACCTGCACTCCTCAGCTACCGAAACATAACAGTATCACCGGCCATAAAAATTGTATGGTACTCACAGAAGGGAAAAAATATTTTGAAGGAAGAAAAGTTGTCAGAGATATTTTTCTGTTTGTTGCATTTTTTTTTTTTTTTTTCCCTCTGTATCTCTGGGTGCTGGGGAGGATCTTTTCTCTCAATGGAGTTTGCACAGTTGTCTGGCCGTGTGGATCAGCTTGCCACTGAGGTTCGGAGTATTGCTATCTATCTTGCTGGGTTGCCTGTTGTGGAACCTAGGATCCCCATGCCAGATTTGTTTTTAGGGGATCGAGCTAAGTTTCAGAATTTCAAAAATAATTGTAAATTGTTTCTTGCCTTAAAATCTAAGTCCTCAGGAAACGCAGCGCAGCAGGTTCAAATTATCATCTCTCTCCTGCGCGGCGATCCTCAGGATTGGGCTTTTTCCCTGATACCTGGGGATCCTGTTTTGAGTGATGTTGATGCGTTTTTTCAGGCTTTGGGGTTATTGTACGATGAGCCTAATGTCACTGATCAAGCTGAAAAAGCCTTGTTGGCATTAAATCAGGGGCTTGATGACGCTGAGTTATACTGTCAGAGATTCCGTAGGTGGGCAGTCCTGACCAAATGGAATGACGACGCTTTGGCGGCCCTTTTCCGGAAGGGTCTGTCGGATAATGTAAAGGATGTTATGGTGGGATTCCCTGTCCCCTCTGGTCTCAATGATTCTATGTCATTAGCGATTCAAATTGACAGACGTTTGCGTGAGCGGAGAAGTATGCGTGGAGTGGTGTTGCCTTGTGAGCCAGCTGCTGAGCCCATGCAGTGTGATGGAGTGGTGTCTGGGGCACAGCGTCATGAGTTTCGAAAGCGCAATGGGTTATGTTTCTACTGTGGTGATGCCTCTCATGCTATTTCAGTCTGCCCTAAGCGGGGAAGACATTTTGCACGCTCAGTTGTCTTGGGTAGTGTTCAGACTAAGTTTTTATTAACTGTCACTCTGATATGTTCTCTGTCCTCATTTTCTGCTCAGGCTTTCGTTGATTCTGGAGCAGCTATTAATCTGATGGATTATGATTTTGCTAAACGTTGTGGGTTTCCCTTGATACCCCTACAGAAGTCTATTCCTTTACTGGGGATCGATTCTACCCCTTTGGCTGAGAATAAACCCCAGTTTTCTACTCAGGTGATAATGAGGGTTGAACCTGATCACCAGGAGTGCTGCAAATTTTTGGTTCTATATAATCTGCATGACATTATCGTGCTGGGTTTCCCTTGGTTACAGTCTCATAATCCTGTTTTGGATTGGAAATCTGTGTCTGTAACCAGTTGGGGCTGCCAATGTGTTAATACCAACACTCCTGTTTTTTCTGCCTCCCCCCAGGCTGATGATGTTCCTGACTTTTTGTTTGATTTTTCTGATGTGTTTAGCGAAAGTAAATCTGCATCCTTGCCTCCCCATAGGAGCTATGACTGCGCTATTGAATTAGTGCCAGGTAGTAAATTCCCTAAAGGTCGCCTTTTTAACTTGTCTGTACCTGAACATGACGCTATGCGGTCTTATATCAAGGAATCATTGGAGAAGGGTCATATCAGACCATCCTCTTCACCCTTAGGTGCCGGTTTTTTCTTTGTGGCCAAAAAAGATGGTTCATTAAGGCCGTGTATTGATTATCGTCTCTTGAACAATATTACTGTGAAATATCAATACCCGTTACCCTTGATTTCTGACCTGTTTTCCAGGGTGAAAAACGCTACTTGGTTTACCAAGCTTGACCTCAGGGGGGCGTATAACCTTATTCGCATTAAGCACGGGGATGAATGGAAGACGGCATTTAACACCCCTGAAGGGCATTTTGAGTACCTTGTGATGCCCTTTGGGCTCACTAATGCTCCTTCCGTCTTCCAGTCCTTCATGAATGACATTTTCAGGGATTTTGTGGACAAGTTTCTGATTGTGTATTTGGATGATATCTTGATTTTTTCTAATGACTGGGACTCTCATGTGAAACATGTTCGAACTGTATTCCAGATTTTGAGAGAGAATGCTCTGTATGTGAAGGGATCAAAGTGTCTTTTTGGCGTACAGAAGATCTCATTTCTGGGATTCATTTAGTCCCCATCTGTTATTGAAATGGACCCGGTCAAGGTTCAGGCCATCTGTGATTGGGTCCAACCTACTTCATTAAAGGCTCTTCAGAGATTTTTGGGTTTTGCCAATTTTTATCGTAAATTTATTGGTAATTTCTCTGTTATTGTTAAACCATTAACTGATTTGACCAGAAAGGGTTCTGATGTGGTGAATTGGCCTCCTGAGGCAGTCTCTGCGTTTCAGGAACTTAAGCAGAGATTCACTTCTGCTCCTGTTCTACGGCAGCCTGATGTTTCTCTGCCATTTCAGGTGGAGGTTGATGCCTCTGAAATTGGGGCAGGTGCCGTTTTGTCCCAAAAAGATCCAGAGACCTCTAAAAGTAACCCTTGTGCCTTTTTCTCTCGAAAATTTTCTCCTACTGAACGTAATTATGACGTGGGTAATCGGGAGTTATTGGCCATGAAGTGGGCTTTTGAAGAGTGGAGACATTGGCTGGAGGGAGCCAAACATCAGGTGGTGGTCCTTACGGACCATAAGAATCTGGTCTATCTGGAATCTGCCAAGCGACTCAATCCTAGACAGGCCAGGTGGGCCTTGTTTTTCACACGTTTTAATTTTGTGGTTTCCTTTCTTCCTGGCACTAAGAATGTTAAGGCGGATGCCCTCTCGAGGAGTTTCCTTGCGGACTCTCCTGAGCTATCTGATCCCTCTGTTATTTTGAAGGAGGGTGTAGTTCTTTCCGCCATCTCGCCCAATTTGAGACTTGCTCTGGAGGGGTGTCAGGAGGATAGGCCCGAGCGCTGCCCTGTTGGAAAATTGTTTGTCCCGGACCAATGGAAAAAGAGTGTGATGTCTGAGATTCATTGTTCCGCATTGGCTGGGCATCCCGGAATTTTTGGTACCAGAGACTTGGTTAGTCGGTCCTTTTGGTGGCCTACCTTGTCTCGCGATGTCAGGGAATTTGTGCAGTCCTGCGGGACTTGCTCTCGCTCCAAGCCTTGCTCTCGCTCTAGTGGTTTGTTGATGCCATTGCCTGTGCCCAAGAGACCATGGACCCAAATCTCTATGGATTTCATTTCCGATCTTCCTGTTTCTCAGAGAATGACCACCATCTGGGTAATTTGTGATAGGTTTTCCAAAATGATACATCTTGTGCCATTACCTAAGTTGCCTTCCTCCTCTGAATTGGTGCCGTTGTTCCTTCAGCACGTGGTTCGTTTACACGGCATTCCTGAGAACATTGTGTCTGACAGAGGAGTCCAGTTTGTTTCCAGATTTTGGAGGACTTTTTGTTCTAAACTGGGTGTTCAATTGTCTTTCTCCTTGGCATTTCATCCTCAGACCAATGGTCAAACTGAGAGAACAAACCAGACATTGGAGACTTATCTAAGATGCTTTGTGTCTGCTGATCAGGATGACTGGGTCTCTTTTTTGCCTTTGGCTGAGTTTGCTCTTAATAATAGGGCTAGCTCTGCCACTTTGATGTCTCCGTTTTTCTGTAATTCTGGGTTTCACCCTCGATTTTCTTCAGGACAGACGGAGGCTTCTGTCTGTCCAGGTGTTGACTCTGTTGTGGAGCGTATGCAGCAGATTTGGGACCAGGTAGTGGAGAGGTTGTCCCTCTCTCAGGAGAAGGCCCAGCGGTTTGCTAACCGGCATAGGACTGATGGTCCTCGGTTTAAAGTGGGGGACTTGGTCTGGTTGTCCTCAAAGAATATTCCTATGAGAGTAGCATCTCCTAAATTTAAGCCTAGGTTCATTGGACCTTATAAGATCATGGAGATTATTAATCCTGTTTCTTTTCGTTTGCTTCTTCCAGGGACATTTAAGATCCATAACGTGTTCCACAAGTCCTTGTTGAAGAGGTTTGTTGAGCCAGTGGTTCCTGCTGCTGTGCCTCCTGACCCTGTTTTGGTTGAGGGCAATCTGGAGTATGTGGTTGAGAAAATATTGGATTCTCGTTTTTTTAGACGAAGACTCCAGTATTTGGTTAAATGGAGAGGTTATGGTCAGGAAGACAATTCTTGGGTGTTTGCTTCGGACATCCATGCTAGGAGACTTATCCGTGCGTATCATAGAACTCATCCTGACCGACCTGGTTGCTCAAATGAGGGTTCGGTGACCCCTCCTCAAGGGGGGGGTACTGTTGTGAATGGGTTTGAGATGAGTTCTGAGCAGAGGCTCCCTCTGGTGGTTACAAGCGGTACTAGTGAGGATTGTGAGGACTGGGAATCAGGTGTTACTGATTGGTCTATATAAGGGAGTCATTTTCCCATCAGGGTTGCCGGTGATCAATTGTTCTGGTCTGAATCCTTCTTTCCAGTTTCCCTTGTAGCCTGCTGTTCGTGTCTGCATCTCCTGCTATCAGATAAGACAATTTCTTATTTTGTGTTTTTGCTATATTTTTGCATTTGGTCCTGCACTTGTGTGGGGGCCTTCTGGGTCCCCTCCGGGGGCTTTTGCCCTCTCAGTTTTGTCCAGCCACTGTGTTTTGTACTTTTGCTTTTTCCAGTTTTTTCAGTGGCTGCTGTTTTTGTTACACCAGAGAACTAATTTAGGTGGTAGAGGTCGTGTGATCTCAGGTGATTTTGAAATTAGTAGAGTTGGTGTTTTTCAGGGTTTTCTGGGATTGCAGTAAGTACCCTTCCTGTCCTTTTCTATTTAGATAGTTTGGGCCCCAGCGTTTGCTCATACTATTTTCTTTCTGTGTCAGTATTTCATCTTGTCTAACCGCCATTACATGTTTGGGGGCTTTCTATTATCTTTGGGGTTCTGCTACGGGGCAGATAGCTTTCCTATTTCTATCTTTAGGTGTAGTTAGTTTCTCAGGCTGTGACGAGGCGTCTAGGACCAACGTAGGAACGCTCCACGGCTGCCTCTAGTTGCGGTGGTTAGTCAGGGTACTGCAATCTCATAGATTCCAACTGCTCTGGTGTATTTCCTTTTTTGCCTGCACTCCTCAGCTACCGTAACATAACACCATCCCTATAGCCCCACCCATGCACAGTGTGACACCAGTCCATCCCCATAGCCCCACCCCTGCACTGTGTGACACCAGTCCATCCCCATAGCCCCACCCTGCACTGTGTGACACCAGTCCATCCCCATAGCCCCACCCCTGCACTGTGACACCAGTCCATCCCCATAGCCCCACCCATGCACAGTGTGACACCACCAGTCCATCCCCATAGCCCCACCCCTGCACTATGACACCAGTCCTTCCCCATAGCCCCACCCCTGCACTGTGTAACACCAGTCCTTCCTCATAGCCCCACCCCTGCACTGTGTGACACCAGTCCTTCTCCATAGCCCCACCCCTGCACTGTGTGACACAAGTCCATCTCCATAGCCCCACCCCTGCACTGTGACACCAGTCCATCCCCATAGCCCCACCCCTGCACTGTGTGACACCACCAGTCCATCCCCATAGCCCCACCCCTGCACTGTGTGACACCAGTCCATCCCCATAGCCCCACCCCTGCACTGTGTGACACCAGTCCATCCCCATAGCCCCACCCCTGCACTGTGTGACACCAGTCCATCCCCATAGCCCCACCCCTGCACTGTGTGACACCAGTCCATCCCCATAGCCCCACCCCTGCACTGTGACACCAGTCCTTCCCCATAGCCCCACCCCTGCACTATGTGACACCAGTCCATCCCCATAGCCCTACCCCTGCACTGTGTGACACCAGTCCATCCCCATAGCCCCACCCCTGCAGTGTGACACTAGTCCATCCTCATAGCCCCACCCCTGCACTGTGTGATACCAGTCCATCCCCATAGCTCCACCCCTGCACTGTGTGACACCAGTCCATCCCCATAGCCCCACCCCTGCAGTGTGACACCAGTCCATCCCCATAGCCCCACCCCTGCACTGTGTGACACCACCAGTCCGCCATATAGCCACTCCCTATTTGGAGGTCACCTGCACACGGGACAGCCTGTATGACTCTAGATGGCAGCACAAATCTTACAATTTAGTTTATTTTACACAAATCCTAAAAATAATTAGAGAACTGGCGGTACAGAGGGCGTAGGACAGGGTCAGGAGTACACGACCCCTCCACTCCCCAGGACAGGGAAAAAGGAAAGAAGAAACCAAAGAATGCAGTGTACCTTTAGGAGCCTGGTGGAGTGACGCTCCCCTACCTCAGCAATGTGCGGCACCCCGAACCTCAGCCGCTCCTTGTATCTCTCCGGCAGGAAGAACAGCAGCCGGGGCAGGACGAGGTACACAGTGCGGGGGTCCACGTCACTCCCCTTCATCGGGCCTGAAACATGGATATGTGGGGGTCAGCGTGGCAGATAGAGTCTACAGATATGGACCGTGAACGGGGCTGATGGGAGGGATCCATTGTGTGATACATAGATGGATCGTCAGCTCTTGGGAGCACGGCCTATATATAGTTGTGCTCAAAAGTTTACACACCCCGGCAGAAGTTTTGCTTTCTTGTCCCTTTTTTCTGAGAATATGAATGATAACACCAAACCTTTTTCTCCACTGATGGTTAGTGGTTGGGTGAAGCCATTTATCGTCACTACTGTGTTTTCTCTTTTATATCATAACAACCCAAAACATGCAAATGATCCTGATCAGAAGTTTACATACCCCCATTTCTTAATACCGTGTATTGCCCCCTCTAACATCAATGACAGCTTGAAGTCTTTTGTGGTAGTTGTGGATGAGGTTCTTTATTTTCTCAGATGGTAAAGCTGCACACTCTTCTTGGCAAAAAGCCTCCAGTTCCTGTAAATTCCTGGGCTGTCTAGCAAGAACTGCGCGCTTGAAATCTCCCCAGAGTGGCTCAATGATATTGAGGTCAGGAGACTGAGATGGCCACTCCAGAACCTTCACTTTCTTCTACTGTAGCCAATGACAGGTCAACTTGGCCTTGTGTTTTGGATCATTGTCATGCTGGAACGTCCAAGTACGTCCCATGCGCAGCTGATGATTGCAAATTTGCCTCCAGTATTTGCTGATAACTTTCTGCATTCATCTTTCCTTCAACTTTGACCAAGTTTCCTGTGCCTTTGTAACTCACGCATCCCCGAAACATCAGCAATCCACCTCCTTGCTTTACAGTAGATATGGTGTTCCTTTCATCATAAGCCTTGTTGACCTCTCTCCAAATGTAACATTTATGGTTGTGGCCGAAAAGTTACATTTTGGTCTCATCACTACAAATTACCTTGTTTCAGAAGTTTTGAGGCTTGTCTCTGTGCTGTTTTGCGTATTGTAGGCGAGATACTTTGTGGTATTGAGCAGTAATGGCTTTCTTCTGGTGACTCGACCATGCAGCCCATCTTCCTTCAAGTGCCTCCTTATTGTGCATCTTGAAACAGCCACACCGCTAGTTTTCAGAGAGTCCAGTATTTCAGCTGATGTTATTTGTGGGTTTTTCTTTGCATCCAGAACAATTTTCCTGGCAGCTTTGGACGACATTTTTGTTGGTCTACCTGACCGTGGTTTTGTTTTTACAGAGCCCCTGATTTTCCATTTGTTAGTCACAGTTTGAATGCTGCTGACTTACATTATCAATTCCTTGGATATCTTTTTGTATCCCTTTCTCGTTTTATACAGTTCAACTACCTTTTCCCGTAGATCTGTTGACAATTCTTTTGCTTTCCCCATGACTCACAATCCAGAAATGTCAGTGGCTGGATGAAAGATGTAAGAGTCTGTCTGGATACCAGAAACTCACTCACTTTTATGCACACACACTGATTACAAGCAAATAGATCACAGGTGAGGATGTTACTTTTAGCAGCCATTCACACCCATTTGTGTGTGCTTTCAGTACCATCTTTATGCCGATGACACACAACTATACACGTCATCCCCCGACCTTACCCCCGCTGTTCTACAGAACACCACTGACTGTCTGTCCGCAGTCTCCAACATCATGTCTGCTCTCTATCTGAAACTTAACCTCTCCAAGACTGAACTCCTTCTGCTCCCGCCGTCTACTAACCTCCCTAAATCTGACATTTCCCTCTCTGTGGGCAGCACCATAATAACACCCCGGCAGCAGGCTCGCTGTCTGGGCGTTATGTTTGACAACAATCTCTCCTTCACCTCCCATATACAATCTCTTGCCCGCTCTTGCCGTCTACACCTAAGGAACATCTCTAGAATCCGCCCTTTTCTCACCATGGAAACAACAAAAACCCTCACTGTAGCATTGATCCACTCCCGCCTGGACTACTGCAACGCTCTATTACTTGGCCTCCCCATTACTCGACTATCCCCTCTCCAGTCCATCCTTAATGCAGCAGCCAGGGTCATCCATCTGGCTAATCGGTAATCGGACGCGTCCGCTCTTCGCCAGTCCTTACACTGGCTGCCCATTCATTATAGGATCCAATTCAAAGTACTGGTTCTCACCCACAAAGCTCTCCACACTGCAGCACCCCCCTACATCTCCTCCCTCATTTCTATCTATCGGCCTAACCGACTGCTGCGCTCTGCAAATGACTTTCGACTAACCTCTGCACTAATCCGTACCTCCCACTCCCGACTCCAAGACTTCTCCCGCGCTGCGCCAATCCTCTGGAATGCTCTACCTCAAGAAATTAGGACTATCCACAATTTGCATGGTTTCAGGCGCTCCTTCAAAACACATCTGTTCAGAGTGGCCTATCACATTCACTAATCAAAGTCATTCTATGTGTAAGTGTGTGTGTGTAGCCCATTCACTATCTCCATCCATGCCTCACTCCCTCAAGATGGCTGGACCATCATTGTAAATGCACCATTATATATACACACCTGTACTTTGTATCTCCCCCACCTCATTGTAGATTGTAAGCTCTCACGAGCAGGGGCGGCTTATATTGCTTTAATTATTGTATTGTTAACGTTGTTACTTATGACTTGTGTTTTGAAACTGTTAAACTGTAAAGCGCTGCGGATTATGTTGGCGCTATATAAATAAAGATTATTATTATTATTATTATTATTATTATGTTATCAGGCCAAAATCACCAGGGTATGTGAACTTTTGATCAGGGTCATTTGGATGTTTTGGGTTGTCATTATGATTTAAAAAGAGATGTTTGACAATAAATGGCTTCACCCAACCACTGACCATGAGTGGAGAAAAAGTTTTGGTGTTATCATTCATATTCTCTGGAAAAAGGCCAAGAAAGCAAAACTTTTGCGCGCAACTGTGGATTAATTCACGGACAGCAAGCGGTGGAATCAGTCTGCTCGGTCGAACGGCAGGCAAACACACAAGCAGCATAAAGCGCCATCTCCTGCCCCACTTGTTACAATGTATCAGACGGTTGTTTAGACTGAATACATTGTGACAAACCCCCAGCTGTGGTGACACCTTTCCGGTTACAATAGAGCTTGCTGTCAGGGAACTGACTGGCGTTTTCTAGCACATGGCTGGAGCGTGACACTGACCGGTGAGCAGGCTGACGATGATGCCCACGATGACCACGGTGGTGGAGTTGTGGGCGCTGTACCACATGTAGGACAGGGAGTGGAACTTCTTCAGACCCGTCAGGCTGGTAGGAGAGAGAAGCAGAGTTACGGTCCGGCCAGAGTCCGGTGGACATCACCAGGCTGTGCTGCCCCACGTCTGCCTGCTGTAGAACTACAACTCCCAGCAGGCCACAGCTGACAAAAGCTGTCATTATGCCACAGCAGAGCCTCGCACTGTGAGGTCACGGAAGGTTCTCTAGAGACCCCTTGTAGTGTAAAGAATGGAGGCTCTACTCCATCAACGTCTACAGATACAAATATAACTACAGTGGTTTGCGAAAGTGTTCACCCCATAACTTTTTACCTATTTGGTTTACAACCTGTGTAAATATTCTTGTAATCTGATTTTTGTGTGTGATGCATCAGCACTGAATAGTCTAAGGTGGTGCAGTGAGAAAGATATGGGCAGAGATTACATTTATGGGAGCAAAGAACTAAAAGTTGGCAGAGATCTGTATGTATTCATATGTATTCACCCCTTAAGAGCAAGGAGATCTCCAAACGCCACCACCTCAAAGAGCAAGGAGATCTCCAAACGCCACCACCACGAAGAGCAAGGAGATCTCCAAATGCCACCACCACCAAGAGCAAGGAGATCTCCAAACGCCACCACCACGAAGAGAAAGGAGATCTCCAAACGTCACCACCACAAAGAGCAAGGAGATCTCCAAACGCCACCACCACGAAGAGCAAGGAGATCTCCAAACGCCACCACCACGAAGAGCAAGTAGATCTCCAAACGCCACCACCACGAAGAGCAAGGAGATCTCCAAACGCCACCACCACAAAGAGCAAGGAGATCTCCAAACGTCACCACCACGAAGAGCAAGGATATCTCCAAACGTCACCACCACGAAGAGCAAGGAGATCTCCAAACGTCACCACCACGAAGAGCAAGGAGATCTCCAAACGTCACCACCACGAAGAGCAAGGAGATCTCCAAACGCCACCACCACAAAGAGCAAGGAGATCTCCAAACGCCACCACCACGAAGAGCAAGGAGATCTCCAAACGCCACCACCACCAAGAGCAAGGAGATCTCCAAACGCCACCACCACAAAGAGCAAGGAGATCTCCAAACGCCACTACCACGAAGAGCAAGGAGATCTCCAAACGCCACTACCACACAGAGCAAGGAGATCTCCAAACGCCACCACCACGAAGAGCAAGGAGATCACCAAACGCCACCACCACGAAGAGCAAGGCGATCTCCAAACGCCACCACCACGAAGAGCAAGGCGATCTCCAAACGCCACCATCACGAAGAGCAAGGAGATCTCCAAACACCACCACGAAGAGCAAGATCTCCAAACGCCACCACCACGAAGAGCAAGGAGATCTCCAAACGCCACCACCACCAAGAGCAAGGAGATCTCCAAACGCCACCACCACGAAGAGCAAGGAGATCTCCAAACGTCACCACTAGTGTTGAGCGATACTGCTCGATATCTAAAAATATCGTATCGAAATGGTATCGCCGATATCACTAAATATCGTCGATATCCGATTCCGATACCGGAAGTCCAATGTAAGTCTATGGGAACAAAAAAAATCGCAACCAAAAAAAACCTTTCTTTCGTTGTAAACACTAAATATACACACATAGAATACATATATATATATACATGTCATTGTGACATATATATATATACATATATTTATAGTTTATACACTTCTACATAGTAAAATAGACTCTGATTCAATTGCCGGGTAAAGCCGTGACATACCCCATAGAAGTCGACGGGCTCGGTGCCGAGTACCCCCAAAACCTCTGGCTCTGTGCGACTCAACTTGGGCGTCACGAACAGGATTCTGTAGCTCGCTATAAGCGAGTCCTGTGTGCCTGAATTGAACTGGTTTTGTGCTTGAGAATTGCTAAAATCATCAGAGAATGTATTTGCCATTTTTCCGCCATATCTGCGTCACGACGAGGCACTGGTGAAGAAGGGCGTGCTCTTCGTGGGTGTACACTCACTCAGTGGCGTGAAAACGATGGCCGACCACTCTAAATGGTACTGCAATGTAAGATCGTGCCCCACAGCTCTTCAGTTCCGCCTCCTCATCCTCCTCAGTGTGCGGAAACTAACATGAAGGTCCCGCCTCACTACAAAAGAGGGGCCCTCTCCAGATGCTAATGACACATGTGACTTGGCAGAGATGGCGAATGGACACGAGCAGAAGTGTGAAGGGATGGAGCAGTCAGAGCTCTCCCCCCACGGAAGCGACCCGATCGCCACGGAACCACCGTTGGGCACCCGGCCTGGAAACCCTCCTACGCTGCAAGAAGCGGAGGATACCCTAAGAGGCCTGGCCCGGCACCGGGAGGAGGTCGCCAGGATCGAAGCCAGCTGGCGTGCCCTAAAACTAAACTTGGAGCGGCGCCAATCCCTCTTACCTGAAGTGTCTGTACCGGAAGGTGAGGCACCCGTTCTAGTAGAGGAGCCCTTGCAATGTGATCCGGTTGACGTTGTCGCAGTGGAGGCACCCGTTCCTGCAAAAACCGCAGCACCGTCAGCAGCACCCCAGATCCCGCTGTCTGCCCCCGTCGCTGAGACAGAAGAGGCGACACCCGTCCTCATGGAGGAGGCCGCGCAGGCACCAGAGGTCTACCAGTCTGTACCGGAGCCACGACTGTCATCTGTTCCAGAGCCGGCTGCTTCCTCCGCAGGTGAGCGCCGCCAGGACTGGGGGGCGCCAGGAGAGCTGCCGCAAACCGGACACTGTAAGCTGCAGTTTGATGGTGGAGACATGGAGCAGCTGGTGGAGGAGAATTTCAACCGGCGTCAGGAGGAAAAGTGGAGACGTTGGGAGCGGGAAGCAGAGCGACAAAGGGAGCAGCGAGAAACCCAAAAGCTTCGCCAACGTCAGCTGGAGAAGGACCGGGCAGATAAGGACCGGATGAGAAAAGATAAAGGAACCCTGAGGGAGCCGCGGCGTAAGGGTGCAGTACGGAGCTTTAAATTGAAAGGTGGTTGGGGCTTCATCCAGGAGCCTGGACTTTATTTAGAAGTTTTTGTGAACCGGCGGGACGTGGAGGCTCACCTCCCAGAAGGACACCCGGGGAGGGACCTGTTGCCAGGAGACTTGGTGACTTACACCCGACACTGGGGTTACAATGGATGGTACGCCCTAAATGTTACCAGGTGCGACCCCTACTCCCCAGAGTGTCAGGAACCTGTGAGACCCTCGGAGCCTTCAGCCTCCCACATCCAGGCCTCTGCAAAAGTGCCCACCCCACGCCGTAAATCTCCCCAGCCTCCCTCAGTGGTCTCCTCAGCAGCCCCAGCTATGGACATGATAAGTATAGCTGGCCCGTACCCGGCGCCTGTTAGGCCCCCTGGGGTTCGTTCAGTCCGGGACATAGGGGTCCAGACCCGGAGGGAGATGAAAGAGGTGGCCACACAGACCCAGATAGCGGGTCACGACTTGACTGTACAGGCCACACGACGTCATCAGGTCCTGGTGGTCCTTGGTGCCTCGGATGTTTGGCAAGCATCAGAAGAGTACCAGGTGTTACCTGGAACACCCCTGCCAAAGAATTATAAATAACCCGGACAGGCTCCCTGTATGTAAATAGTTAAATATGTAAATAGTTAAATTGTTGATGTACCCAGACGGGTGAATGTTCATAAAAAATTTTTTTAATTTAATAAAAAACACAACAGTTTTCATTACTTTTATTACAGTCTCATCTTGCGACGCCATCGATCTCCTGTAAAAAAAATGAAAAAAAAACCCAGCAGTATACCACCTGTCCGACGCAGTCCATAGTAACGAGTGTCCCACAACGATCCAGCTCTGCTACATCAGAATGACAGGCAGAGCCTGTCATCCCGGCGCAGCACAGCTGATTACCTGCTTCCCCGGCGGTGACGTCATCGGACTGACTGCTTTACGGCCGGGATTACCCAGCAGTCACTGCAGTTATCGCGAGAAACTGCATGTGACCGCCGGGGAGAAGAGGATGGCGGCCATGAAGCAGTCCAGGCCGTGACCGCCGGAGATCTTCTGCCAGGTAAGTGCCGCTGACTCCTGACAGACCCGACCGACGGACACTGACAGTGACAGACCCGACCGACGGACACTGACAATGACAGTGACAATCCCGATTCCGGTATTCGATATGACGAAAATATCGGTATTCGGAATCGAAAGGCCGATACAGCTAATATCGGCCGATATCCGATATTTGCAGTATCGTATCGCTCAACACTAGTCACCACCACAAAGAGCAAGGAGATCTCCAAACACCACCACCACGAAGAGCAAGGAGATCTCCAAACGTCACCACCACAAAGAGCAAGGAGATCTCCAAACACCACCACCACGAAGAGCAAAGAGATCTCCAAACGCCACCACCACAAAGAGCAAGGAGATCTCCAAACGCCACCACCACAAAGAGCAAGGAGATCTCCAAACACCACCACCACGAAGAGCAAAGAGATCTCCAAACGCCACCACCACAAAGAGCAAGGAGATCTCCAAACGCCACCACCACGAAGAGCAAGGAGATCTCCAAACGTCACCACCACGAAGAGCAAGGAGATCTCCAAACACCACCACGAAGAGCAAGAAGATCTCCAAACGCCACCACCACAAAGAGCAAGGAGATCTCCAAACGCCACCACCACGAAAAGCAAGGAGATCTCCAAACGTCACCACCACAAAGAGCAAGGAGATCTCCAAACGCCACCACCACGAAGAGCAAGGAGATCTCCAAACGCCACCACCACAAAGAGCAAGGAGATCTCCAAAAGCCACCACCACAAAGAGCAAGGAGATCTCCAAATGTCACCACCACAAAGAGCAAGGAGATCTCCAAACACCACCACCACGAAGAGCAAGGAGATCTCCAAACGCCACCACTACGAAGAGCAAGGAGATCTCCAAACACCACAACGAAGAGCAAGGAGATCTCCAAACACCACCACCACCAAGAGAAAGGAGATCTCCAAACAACACCACCAAGAGCAAAGAGAACTCCAAACAAGTCAGGGACAGAGTGGTTGAGAAATACAAGTCAGGGTTGGGATATACAGTTAGGTCCATAAATATTTGGACAGAGACAACATTTATCTAATTTTGGTTCTAGACATTACCACAATGAATTTGAAACAAAACAAATCAGATGCAGTTGAAGTTCAGACTTTCAGCTTTCATTTGAGGGTATCCACATTAAAATTGGATGAAGGGTTTAGGAGTTTCAGCTCCTTAACATGTGCCACCCTGTTTTTAAAGGGACCAAAAGTAATTGGACAATTGACTCCAAGGCTATTTCATGGACAGGTGTGGGCAATCCCTTCATTATATCATTCTCAATTAAGCAGATAAAAGGGCTGGTGTTGATTTGAGGTGTGGTGTTTGCATTTGGAAGGTTTAGCTGTGAAGGAAACATATGGTCAAAGGAGCTCTCCATGCAGGTGAAACAAGCCATCCTTAAGCTGCAAAAACAGAAAAAACCCATGCGAGAAATTGCTACAACTTTAGGAGTGGCAAAATCTACAGTTTGGTACATTCTGAGAAAGAAAGAAAGCACTGGTGAACTCATCAATGCAAAAAGACCTGGGAGCCCACGGAAGACAACAGTAGTGGATGATCGCAGAATACTCTCCATGGTGAAGAGAAACCCCTTCACAACAGCCAACCAAGTGAACAACACTCTCCAGGAGGTAGGCGTATCAATATCCAAATCTACCATAAAGAGAAGACTGCATGAAATTAAATACAGAGGGTTCACTGCACGGTGCAAGCCACTCATAAGCATCAAGAATAAAAAGGCTAGGCTGGACTTTGCTAAAAAACATCTAAAAAAGCCAGCACAGTTCTGGAAGAACATTCTTTGGACAGATGAAACCAAGATCAACCTCTACTAGAATGATGGAAAGAGAAAAGTATGGCGAAGGCGTGGTACAGCTCATGATCCAAAGCATACCACATCATCTGTAAAACATGGCGGAAGCAGTGTGATGGCTTGGGCATGCATGGCTGCCAGTGGCACTGGGTCACTAGTGTTTATTGATGATGTGACACAGGACAGAAACAGCCGAATGAATTCTGAGGTATTCAGAGCCATACTGTGTGCTCAGATCCAGCCAAATGCAGCCAAACTGATTGGTCGTCGTTTCATACTACAGATGGACAATGACCCAAAACATAAAGCCAAAGCAACCCAGGAGTTTATTAAAGCAAAGAAGTGGAATATTCTTGAATGGCCAAGTCAGTCACCTGATCTCAACCCAATTGAACATGCATTTCACTTGTTAAAGACTAAACTTCAGACAGAAAGGCCCACAAACAAACAACAACTGAAAACCACCGCGGTGAAGGCCTGGAGAGCATCAAAAAGGAGGAAACACAGTGTCTGGTGATGTCCATGAGTTCAAGACTTCAGGCAGTCATTGCTAACAAAGGGTTTTCAACCAAGTACTAGAAATGAACATTTTATTTACAATTATTTAATCTGTCCAATTACTTTTGGTCCCTTTAAAAACAGTGTGGCACATGTTAAGGAGCTGAAACTCCTAAACCCTTCATCCAATGTTAATGTGGAGACCCTCAAATGAAAGCTGAAAGTCTGAACTTCAACTGCATCTGATTTGTTTTGTTTCAAATTCATTGTGGTAATGTCTAGAACCAAAATTAGATAAATGTTGTCTCTGTCCAAATATTTATGGACCTAACTGTATATAAAAAAAAAAAATCTCCCAATCTCTGAGGAGCACCATCAAATCCATTATCATCAAATGGAAAGAACATGGTACCACAACAAACCTGCCAAGAGAGGGTGCCCAAGAAAACTCTCAGCCCGGGCATGGAGGGCATTAATCAGAGAGGCAGCACAGACACCAAGGGTAACCCTGAAGGAGCAGCAGAGTTCTCAAGCAGAGACTGGAGTAACTGTCCATACGACCACAATAAGTCACACACTTCATACAGGTGGCCTTTATGGAAGAGTGGGCAAAAAAAAGCTTTTACTTGCACACAAAAGTTGTGTTTGCTAAAAGACACGTGGTAGACTCCCCAAAGTGTATGGAGGAAGGTGCTGTGGTCAGAGGAGACCAAAACTGTTTAATTTTTGGCCACCAAACGAACATAGCTCATCACTACAAAAACACCATCCCACACAGTGAAGCATGGTGGTGGCAGGATCATGGTGTGGAGATGATGGACACAGGGAAAATGGTCTGAGTAGAGGGGAAGATGGATGGTGCGAAATACATGTTCTTGAGCAAAACATGCCTGTCAGTGATCCAAAGCATGCTGCTAAAGCGACACTTGAGCGGTGTAAGGGGACACGTGTGACTGTCCTAGAGCGGCTGAGTCACAGCCCAGACCTTAATCCAGGGATGTCAAAGTCAAACACACCGAGGGCCAAAAAAACAAATTTGCTACAAGCCGAGGGCCGGACTGACGCCGGCCCTGCTACCGGTGCATTGTGGGAAATGCAATCTTGGTGCCAGGGCCAGCTCCAGGTTTTTATGAAACCCCGGGCGAAAGAGCCTCAGTGGGCCCCTTTAACACAGACCACGATTCATGATGCACAGATACAGCAGAGAAATATGGGTATAGTACAATGCCAAATACTTCACTTCTTCCATTACATGACTGATATCTATTGTAAATTGTACAATAGCTCAAAAACCGCCAAATCCTCACAGCGCACAGTACAGACTGGACAGTACAGTCCTCCATACAATATTATGGGCACCACAGTCTCCCCCTCATCACCCATATAATACCCCATGCAGGATGTCACCCCCCATAAAATGCTCCATACAGAATACTGGACCCAATATAATGCTCCATACAGGATACTGGACCCAATATAATGCTCCATACAGAATACTGGTCCCCATATAATGCTCCATACAGGATACTGGTCCCCATATAATGCTCCATACAAAATATGGAGCTCTCCTCTGCGCTGTACTGCGTTCTGCACTGTTACAGCTCAGGAAAGGGCGCTGTGGAAAGACTCCCCATTATCATCATCATTGCCTCCCCATTATCATCAATGCCTGCCCATCATCATCATCTCCTCCCCATCATCATCAATGCCTGCCCATCATCATCTTCTCCCCATTATCAATGCCTGCCCATTATCATCTTCTCCCCATCATCATCATCAATGCCTCCCCATTATCAGCAATGCCTGCCCATTATCATCTTCTCCCCATCATCATCATCTTCTCCCCATCATCAATGCCTGCCCATTATCATCTTCTCCCCATCATCATCATCTTCTCCCCATCATCAATGCCTGCCCATTATCATCTTCTCCCCATCATCATCATCATCAATGCCTCCCCATTATCAGCAATGCCTGCCCATTATCATCTTCTCCCCATCATCATCATCTTCTCCCCATCATCAATGCCTGCCCATTATCATCTTCTCCCCATCATCATCATCAATGCCTCCCCATTATCAGCAATGCCTGCCCATCATCATCTTCTCCCCATCATCATCATCAATGCCTCCCCATTATCAGCAATGCCTGCCCATCATCACACATAGACAGCACACAAGCACTCTCTCACATACTTATACACACACACACACACACACACACAAAGCACCGCGCTACATACACACACAGAGACATACACACACACGTCTTACCTGTCCGACGTCCGCACGCTCTGTGCCACAGCCAGCCGCTGAATGATGACGTCATTCAGCGGCCTGCTGTGAGAGGAAGCGCCGGCGCCCCCTGGAGCCCGGAGCTGCGGCAGCGGAGGCACGGGAGAGGTAAGTATTGTGCCAGCTGATGCAGGGGCCCTGAGCAAGCGGGGGGGCCCAGTGGCGGCGCTGACACCGCTCTCCTCCGCTAACGGGCGGGGGGGTGCCAGACTGCTCAGGGCCCCCCCGCCTGCTCAGGGCCCCGGCACTTGCCCGGGTGTGCCGGGTGCTGACGCCGGCCCTGGTTGGTGCGTGCAAAACACCAGCAGGCGGCTGTGGCCTGCGGGCCGGATCTAATAGTAATTAAATATCATCCAGGGGGCCATAGATAATCAATTCGCGGGCCGGATCTGGCCCGCGGGCCTTGACTTTGACATATGGGCCTTAATCCAACGGAGAATCTGTGGTCAGATGTGAAGATCGCTGATCACCAGAGGAAACATCTAACGTGAAGGAGCTGGAGCAGATTTACCTTGAGGAATGGACTAAAATCCCAGTGGCCAGATGTGAAAATCTCAGAGACTTATCCAAAGTGACTGTAGCTGGAATTGTCACAAAAGGAGGCTCCACAAAATACTGACTTAGGGGGTGAATAGTTATGCACACTGAAGTCTTCAGCTATTTTGTCCTAGTTGTTATTTGCTAAAAGAAAACCAAATGTTCACAAGTGTCGGAATGTTCTTTACATGACCTGATGGAGCCCTAAAAATAAAACCGTGAAATTCCAGGCTGTGAGGTAGGAAAACAAAAAATGTCAAGGGGGTGAATACTTTCACAAGCCACTGTAGTCACCTGGTATATAAAGAAATAAATATAGCCAGTCAAGGGCAGGATTGTCACGTTTACTCCCGGTTCTCTCACCTCTTGGCGGCCGTAGCCGACGTCAGCAGCGTGGTCACGACGGTCGTGGTGACGTTCCCCACATCAGGGGCGCTGGTGATGTTCAAAATTGGGGAGGGCGTGACCGCCATTCTGTCCACAAAACTGCCGATGCCGATCCAGAAAGCCATGACCAGCCCGGCCAGCAGCCCTGTGACGGCGCCCTGCGGAGGCGGGAGTGTGGTGAGACAATGGGAAGTGGCGCACAGGCAGCAGACAGTGTGTGTCCCACGCCACTGTGCCTGCCGGGCCCCCCACACATGTGCCTGCCGGCCCCCCCACTGTGCCTGCCGGGCACCCCCACACATGTGCCTGCTGGGCCCCCCCACTGTGCCTGCTGGCACCCCCACACATGTGCCTGCCGGGCACCCCCACACATGTGCCTGCCGGGCACCCCCACTCATGTGCCTGCCCGGGCACCCCCACTCATGTGCCTGCCGGGCACCCCCACACATGTGCCTGCCGGGCACCCCCACACATGTACCTGCCGGGCACCCCCACACATGTGCTTGCCGGGCACCCCCACACATGTGCCTGCCGGGCCCCCCCACTGTGCCTGCCGGCACCCCCACACATGTGCCTGCTGGGCCCCCCCACTGTGCCTGCCGGGCACCCCCACACATGTGCCTGCCGGGCACCCCCACACATGTGCCTGCCGGGCACCCCCACACATGTGCCTGCCGGGCACCCCCACACATGTGCCTGCCGGGCACCCCCACACATGTGCCTGCCGGGCACCCCCACACATGTGCCTGCCGGGCACCCCCACACATGTGCCTGCCGGGCACCCCCACACATGTGCCTGCCGGGCACCCCCACACATGTGCCTGTCGGGCACCCCCACACATGTGCCTGCCGGGCACCCCCACACATGTGCCTGCCGGGCACCCCCACACATGTGCCTGCCGGGCCCCCCCACTGTGCCTGCCGGTCACCCCCACACATGTGCCTGCCGGGCACCCCCACACATGTGCCTGCCGGGCACCCCTCACACATGTGCCTGCCGGGCACCCCTCACACATGTGCCTGCTGGGCACCCCTCACACATGTGCCTGCTGGGCACCCCTCACACATGTGCCTGCTGGGCACCCCTCACACATGTGCCTGCTGGGCACCCCTCACACACGTGCCTGCCGGGCCCCCCCACCCACACATGTGCCTGCCGGCCCCCCACCCACACATGTGCCTGCCGGCCCCCACACCACATATGCGCCTGCAGGGCCGCCCACCCCATATGCGCCTGCCGCCCACCCCCCACACATGCGCCTGCCGCCCCCAACCCACATGTGCTCGTGCAACTCACAATGGAGTTGGTGAAGGGAAAGAAGAATCCCAGACTGAAGATGCCGAGCAGCGGTCCTCCAACAATGCCGAAAATACTCAGGGCAGCCTGCGGGGAGAAAGGAGAGAAAGAGGAGAACTCCCATCATCTGCACCTCCGTCACCACAATGTACCATCATGGAGGGAAGAAACAACTGCTCCAAAGCCTCAGCTGCGAGAAGTCAGATTAACAAGAGTCTTCAGCACTATAACCTATCCTCACCTACTGAAATACTCTGTGCTGCTGGTGACCCAGATTACACTACTGTCACACCCCTACAAGGTCCCCCTGCTCTCCTGAAGTACTCTGTGCTGCTGGGACCCTGCTCCTTACTAATGTCAACCCCTACAAGGTCCCCCTGCTCTCCTGAAGTACTCTGTGCTGCTGGGACCTGCTCCTTACTAATGTCACACCACCTACAAGGCCCCCCTGCTCTCCTGAAGTACTCTGTGCTGCTGGGACCCTGCTCCTTACTAATGTCACACCCCTACAGGTCCCCCTGCTCTCCTGAAGTACTCTGTGCGCTGGGGCCCTGCTCCTTACTAATGTCACACCCTACAAGTCCCCCTGTCTCCTGAAGTACTCTGTGCTGCGGGGCCCTGCTCCTTACTAATGTCACACCCCACAAGTCCCCTGCTTCCTGAAGTACTCGTGCTGCTGGGCCCTGCTCCTTACTAATGTCAACCCTACAGGTCCCCCTGCCCCTCCTGAAGTACTCTGTGCTGCTGGGTCTGCTCCTTACTAATGTCACACCCCTACAAGGTCCCCCTGCTCTCCTGAAGTACTCTGTGCGCTGGGGTCCTGCTCCTTACAATGTCACACCCCTACAAGGTCCCCTGCTCTCCTGAAGTACTCTGTGCTGCTGGGACCCTGCTCCTTACTAATGTCACACCCCTACAAGGTCCCCCCTGCTCTCCTGAATACTCTGTGCTGCTGGGACCCTGCTCCTTACTAATGTCACACCCCTACAAGGTCCCCCTGCTCTCTGAAGTACTCTGTGCTGTGGGGCCCTGCTCCTTACAATGTCACACCCCTACAAGGTCCCCCTGGCTCCTGAAGTACTCTGTGCTGCTGGGCCCTGCTCCTTACTAATGTCACACCCCTACAAGTCCCCCTGCTCTCCTGAAGTACTCTGTGCTGCTGGGGCCCTGCTCCTTACTAATGTCACACCCCTACAAGGTCCCCCTGCTCTCCGAAGTACTCTGTGCTGCTGGGGTCCTGCTCCTTACTAATGTCACACCCCTACAAGGTCCCCCCTGCTCTCCTGAAGTACTCTGTGCTGCTGGGACCCTGCTCCTTACTAATGTCACACCCCTACAAGGTCCCCCTGCTCTCCTGAAGTACTCTGTGCTGCTGGGCCCTGCTCCTTACTAATGTCACACCCCTACAAGTCCCCCTGCTCTCTGAAGTACTCTGTGCTGCTGGGACCCTGCTCCTTACTAATGTCACACCCCTACAAGGTCCCCCGCTCTCCTGAATATCGGTGCTGGGGACCTGTCCTTACTAATGTCACACCCCTACAAGGTCCCCCCTGCTCTCCTGAAGTACTCTGTGCTGCTGGGGCCTGCCCTTACTAATGTCACACCCCTACAAGGTCCCCCGCTCTCTGAGTACTCTGTGCTGCTGGCCTGCTCCTACTATGTCCACCCCTACAAGGTCCCCCTGCCTCCTGAATACTCTGGCTGTGGGCCTGCTCCTTACTAATGTCACACCCACAAGTCCCCTGCTCTCCTGAAGTACTCTGTGCTGCTGGGCCTGCTCCTTACTATGCACACCCTACAAGTCCCCTGCTTCTGAAGTACCTGTGTGCTGGGGCCTGCTCTTACTAATGTCACCCTACAAATCCCCCTGCCTGAAGTACTCTGTGGCTGGGCCCTGCTCTTCTAATGTCACACCTAAAGGTCCCCTGCTCTCTGAAGTATCTGTGCTGTGGGTCTGCTCCTTACATGTCACACCCTCAAGTCCCCCCGCTCTCCTGAGTATCTGTGTGCTGGACCTGCTCCTTAAATGTCACACCCTAAGGTCCCCCTGCTCTCCTGAAGTCTCTGTGTGCGGGCCCTGCTCTTACAAGTCACACCCCAAGGTCCCCTGTTCCTGAAGTATCTGTCTGCTGGACCTGCTCCTTCAATGTCACACCCCTACAGTCCCCTGCTCCTGAGTACTCGTGCTGCTGGGCCCTGTCCTATATGTCACACCCTACAAGGCCCCCTGCCTGAAGTACTCTGTGCTGCTGGGACCCTGCTCCTTCAATGTCACCCCTACAAGTCCCTGCTTCTGAGTACTTGTGCTGCGGACTGTCCTTCTATGTCACACCCCTACAAGTCCCCGCTTCCTGAAGTACTCTGTGCTGCTGGGTCTGCTCCTTACTAATGTCACCCTACAAGTCCCCTGCTCTCCTGAATACTCTGTGCGTGGGCCCTGCTCCTTACTAATGTCACACCCCACAAGGTCCCCTGCTCTCCTGAAGTACTCTGTGCTGCTGGGGCTGCTCCTTACTATGTCACACCCTACAAGGTCCCCCGCTCTCCTGAAGTACTCTGTGCTGCTGGGACCCTGCTCCTTACTAATGTCACACCCCTACAAGGTCCCCTGCTCTCCTGAAGTACTCTGTGTGCTGGTCCTGCTCCTTACTAAGTCACACCCCTACAAGGTCCCCCTGCTCCCTGAAGTACCTGTGCGCTGGGACCCTGCTCCTTACTAATGTCACACCCCTACAAGGTCCCCCCTGCTCTCCTGAAGTACTCTGTGCTGCTGGGGCGCTCCTTACTAAGTCACACCCTACAAGTCCCCCTGCTTCCTGAAGTACTCTGTGCTGCTGGGACCCTGCTCCTTACTATGTCCACCCCTACAAGGTCCCCCTGCTCTCCTGAAGTACTCTGTGCTGTGGGGCCCTGCTCCTTATAATGTCACACCCTAAAGGTCCCCCTGCTCTCCTGAAGTACTCTGTGCTGCTGGGCCCTGCTCCTTACTAATGTCACACCCCACAGGTCCCCCTGCCCCTGAATACTCTGTGCGCTGGGTCTGCTCCTTACTATCACCCCCTACAAGTCCCCTGCTCTCCTGAAGACTCTGTGCTGCTGGGCCCTGCTCCTTACTAATGTCACCCCTACAAGGCCCCTGCTCTCCTGAAGTACTCTGTGCTGCTGGGACCCTGCTCCTTACTAATGTCACACCCTACAAGGTCCCCCTGCTCTCCTGAAGTACTCTGTGCTGCTGGGTCCTGCTCCTTACTACGTCACACCCCTACAAGGTCCCCCTGCTCTCCTGAATACTCTGTGCTGCTGGGCCCTGCTCCTTACTATGTCACACCCCTACAAATCCCCCCTGCTCTCCTGAAGTACTCTGTGCTGGGGCCCTGCTCCTTACTAATGTCACACCCCTACAAGTCCCCCTGCTCTCCTGAAGTACTCTGTGCTGCTGGGGCCCTGCTCCTTACTAATGTCACACCCCTACAAGTCCCCCTGCTCTCCTGAAGTACTCTGTGCTGCTGGGTCCCTGCTCCTTACTAATGTCACACCCTACAAGGTCCCCCGCTCTCTGAAGTACTCTGTGCTGCGGGGCCTGCTCCTTACTAATGTCACACCCTACAAGGTCCCCCTGCTCTCCTGAAGTACTCTGTGCTGCTGGGGCCCTGCTCCTTACTAATGTCACACCCCTACAAGGTCCCCCTGCTCTCCTGAAGTACTCTGTGCTGCTGGGCCCTGCTCCTTACTAATGTCCACCCCTACAAGTCCCCCTGCTCTCTGAAGTACTCTGTGCTGCTGGGGCCCTGCTCCTTACTAATGTCACACCCTACAAGGGTCCCCTGCTCTCCTGAAGTACTCTGTGCTGCTGGGCCCTGCTCCTTACTAATGTCACACCCCTACAAGGTCCCCCTGCTCTCCTGAAGTACTGTGCTGCTGGGCCCTGCTCCTACTAATGTCACACCCCTACAAGGTCCTCCCTGCTCTCCTGAAGTACTCTGTGCTGCTGGGGCCCTGCTCCTTACTAATGTCACACCCCTACAAGGTCCCCCTGCTCTCCTGAAGTACTCTGTGCTGCTGGGCCTGCTCCTTACTAATGTCACACCCCTACAAGGTCCTCCCTGCTCTCCTGAAGTACTCTGTGCTGCTGGGCCTGCTCTTACTAATGTCACACCCCTACAAGGTCCCCCTGCTCTCCTGAAGTACTCTGTGCTGCTGGGCCCTGCTCCTTACTAATGTCACACCCTACAAGACCCCCCGCTCTCCTGAAGTACTCTGTGCTGCTGGGGCCTGCTCCTTACTAATGTCACACCCTACAAGGTCCCCCTCCTGAAGTACTCTGTGCTGCTGGGCCTGCTCCTTACTATGTCACACCCTACAAGGTCCCCTGCTCTCCTGAAGTACTCTGTGCTGCTGGGCCTGCTCCTTACTAATGTCACACCCCTACAAGTCCCCCTGCTCTCCTGAAGTACTCTGTGCTGCTGGGCCCTGCTCCTACTAATGTCACACCCCTACAAGGTCCCCCTGCTTCTGAAGTACTCTGTGCTGCTGGCCTGCTCCTTACTAAGTCACACCCCACAGTCCCCCTGCTCTCCTGAAGTACTCTGTGCTGCTGGGCCTGCTCCTTACTAATGTAAAACCCTACAAGTCCCCCCTGCTCTCCTGAAGTACTCTGTGCTGCTGGGCCTGCTCCTTACTATGTCACACCCCTACAAGTCCCCTCGCTCTCCTGAAGTACTCTGTGCTGCTGGGTCCTGCTCCTTACTAATGTCACACCCCTACAAGTCCCCCTGCTCCCTGAAGTACTCTGTGCTGCTGGGCCCTGCTCCTTACTAATGTCACACCCCTACAAGTCCCCCTGCTCTCCTGAAGTACTCTGTGCTGCTGGGCCTGCTCCTTACTAAGTCACACCCTACAAGTCCCCCTGCTCTCCCCCTGCTCTCCTGAAGTACTCTGTGCTGCTGGGGTCCTGCTCCTTACTAATGTCACACCCCTACAAGGTCCCCCTGCTCTCCTGAAGTACTCTGTGCTGCTGGGGCCCTGCTCCTTACTAATGTCACACCCCTACAAGGTCCTCCTGCTCTCCTGAAGTACTCTGTGCTGCTGGGGCCCTGCTCCTTACTAATGTCACACCCCTACAAGGTCCCCCTGCTCTCTGAAGTACTCTGTGCTGCTGGGTTCGCTCCTTACTAATGTCACACCCTACAAGGTCCCCCTCTCTCCTGAAGTACTCTGTGCTGCTGGGGCCCTGCTCCTTACAATGTCACACCCCTACAAGATCCCCTGTCTCCTGAAGTACTCTGTGCTGCTGGGGCCCTGCTCCTTACAATGTCACACCCCTACAAGGTCCCCCTGCTCTCCTGAATACTCTGTGCTGCTGGGGTCCTGCTCCTTACAATGTCACACCCCAAGTCCCCCTCTCTCCTGAAGTACTCTGTGCTGCTGGCCCTGCTCCTTACTAATGTCACACCCTACAAGGTCCTCCTGCTCTCCTGAAGTACTCTGTGCTGCTGGGCCTGCTCCTTACTAATGTCACACCCCTACAAGGTCCCCCTGCTCTCCTGAAGTACTCTGTGCTGCTGGGTCGCTCCTACTAATGTCACCCCCAATCCCCCTCTCCTGAAGTACTCTGGCTGCTGGGTCTGCTCCTTACTAATGTCACACCCCTACAAGTCCCCCTGCTCTCCTGAAGTACTCTGTGCTGCTGGGCTGCTCCTTACTAATGTCCACCCCTACAAGTCCTCCCTGCTCTCCTGAAGTACTCGTGCTGCTGGGCCCTGCTCCTTACTAATGTCAACCCCTACAAGGTCCCCTGCTCTCCTGAAGTACTCGTGCTGCTGGGGCCTGCTCCTTACTAATGTACAACCCTACAAGATCCTCCCTGCTCTCCTGAAGTACTCTGTGCTGCTGGGGCCTGCTCCTTACTAATGTCACACCCCTAAAGTCCCCTGCTCTCCTGAAGTACTCTGTGCTGCTGGGGCCCTGCTCTTAAATGTCACACCCCTACAAGGTCCCCCTGCTCTCTGAAGTACTCTGTGCTGCTGGGCCTGCCCTTCTAATGTCACACCCCTACAAGGTCCTCCTGCTCTCTGAAGTCTGGCTGCTGGGGCGCTCTACAAGTCACACCTACAAGGTCCCTGCTCTCCTGAAGTCTCTGTGCTGCTGACCCTGCTCCTTACAATGTCAACCCTACAAGATCCTCCCTGCTCTCCTGAAGTACTCTGTGCTGCTGGGGCCCTGCTCCTTACTAATGTCACACCCTACAAGATCCTCCCTGCTCTCCTAAGTACTCTGTGCTGCTGGGCCTGCTCCTTACTATGTCACACCCCTACAAGGTCCCCCTGCTCTCCTGAAGTACTCTGTGCTGCTGGGCCCTGCTCCTTACTAATGTCACACCACAAGTCTCCTGCTCCCCTGAAAGTACTCTGTGCTGCTGGGGTTTGCCCTTACTATTCCACACCCCTCAAGGTCCCCCTGCTCTCCTGAAGTACTCTGTGCTGCTGGGGCCCTGCTCCTTATAATGTCACACCCCTACAAGGTCCTCCCTGCTCTCCTGAAGTACTTGTGTGCTGGCCCTGCTCTTACTAATGTCACACCCTACAAGTCCTCCTTCCTCCTGAGTACTCTGTGCTGCTGGGGCCTGTCCTTACTAATGTCACACCCTCAATCCCCCTGCTCTCTGAAGTACTCTGTGCTCTGGGCCCTGCTCCTTCTAATGTCACACCCTCAAGATCCCCCTGCTCTCCTGAAGTACTCTGTGCTGCTGGGGTCCTGTCCTTACTAATGCACACCCCTACAAGGTCCCCCTGCTCTCCTGAAGTACTCTGTGCTGCGGGCCCTGCTCCTTACTAATGTCACACCCTACAAGATCCTCCCTGCTCTCTGAAGTACTCTGTGCTGCTGGGGCCTGCTCCTTACTAATGTCACACCCCTACAAGGTCCCCCTGCTCTCCTGAAGTACTCTGTGCTGCTGGGCCCTGCTCCTTACTAATGTCACACCCCTACAAGATCCCCCTCCTCTGAAGTACTCTGTGCTGCTGGGTCCTGCTCCTTACTAATGTCACACCCCTACAAGTCCCCCCTGCTCTCCTGAAGTACTCTGTGCTGCTGGGGTCCTGCTCCTTACTAATGTCACACCCCTACAAGGTCCCCCTGCTCTCCTGAAGTACTCTGTGCTGCGGGCCCTGCTCCTTACTAATGTCACACCCCTACAAGTCCTCCCTGCTCTCCTGAAGTACTCTGTGCTGCTGGGGTCCTGCTCCTTACTAATGTCACACCCCTACAAGGTCCCCCTGCTCTCCTGAAGTACTCTGTGCTGCTGGGCCCTGCTCCTTACTAAATGTCACACACCCTACAAGATCCCCCCTGCTCTCCTGAAGTACTCTGTGCTGCTGGGGCCTGCTCCTTACTAATGTCACACCCCTACAAGGTCCCCGCTTCC